>PVJC01010411.1:0-14842 GCA_004026665.1 Murina feae
GGGGGGGGGGAATGAGAGATCTCTATAACACTATTAACAAAAAATATATTGAAAAATGAAAAAAATAATTTATATATTTTAATAGATGTAAAATAATATATATGTATTTTAGTATCAAGGCAGGAGAGGCTGTTAGAATCTGATATGCAGATACCATTTAAAATCTTGCTTTTGCCATGGTCACATGACTGGTGCGTTGTCTTATACACCAAACGTTGTGGGTTCAATTCCTGTTCAGGGCACAAACAGGAGGCAATTGATTGATGTTTCTCTCTCTCCTTCCCTCTCCCTCTCTCTCTGTCTGCCTTCTTCTCCCTGAAATCAATAAACATATCCTTGGGTGAGGATTAAAATAATAAAATAAAATAAAATAAAATAAAATAAAATAAAATAAAATAAAATAAAATCCTGCTTCCAACCTTGTAATGAGGGAATAAAATATAAAATGGGTTGGGTCATTCATATAAACAATAATTTAAAAGTTACTATGATAGACATATCACCACCTAATTAATACCTTTGCATTTATTACACCTTCGGTAGCATTTTTTATTGAATTTTTTTGTTTGTGCTTGTGTTGTTATTTTTATTTTCAGATAGAGGAAGGGAGAGGGAGAGAGATAGAAACATCAACTATGAGAATCATTGATTAGCTGCTTCCTGTGTGCCCTCTACTGGGGATTGAGCCTGAACCTGGGCATGTGTCCTGACCTGGAATCAAACTGTGACCACCTGGTTCATGGGTCGATGCTCAACTATTGAACCACACCAGCTGAGCAAATAGCATTTATTTAGATTTATCCTAAATACCCAAGTGCCAGATGTAGTGATTGGCAATGATAATCCAGCATCTTTTTCAACTGTATGCAAATGTAACTATATGCAATTTGCATATACCGTTACTATTCCTTTATTAGAATAGGTTGCTGCTATGATTAAGGTGAGGTTACAGGGGATTGATGAAGGGGGTTTATGCTCTCGTTGCCTACATGACCAACGGGTCTAAAGCCTTGGTGCTTAAAGCTTGGTCTGCAGATCAGGACCATTGGCATTATTTGGGAGCTGGTCAGTGACCTGGAGTCTCAGGCTGCTGTTAAGATTTCCTGAACGAAACCTGAATTTTAACAAGGCCCCCAGGTGAGTCCCATGCACATTGCATTTTAGGGAGCACTGGTCTAGAGCAGTGGCTCTTGAACTTTTCTGTATAATCCAGTCATCTAGTCAGTCTTCACCCAGACATCCTATACCAAGTGAACCAGGACTTCTGAATGTGGAACCCAAGGCCTCCGTATTTTTCAAAACTTCCCATGTGATTCCAAATGTGTAGCCAAGTTTGAGAAGCGGTGGTCTAGAGCCACTGAGATAGCATCAAAGAGGATCCCCTCCACTTTTTTTAAACTTCCACTTTCAAGGTGGAGTTTGTGAGCAGGAGCAATCTCTGTCTTAGCTAGAAGCCACTGAGACTAAAGGAAGGAGGTTGCATTCTCTATGGAACTTAAGACCCAGGTTTCCTAGAGAGGCATTCAACTCTGTTTTTGACTTTGAAGTGCTCCTGAGATAGGCTGAGGAAGGGGTGGCATCTCCTCTGATATGATTCGTATTTGATAGTTTCCAGTGAACGCTGCTCCAAGTAGAAGAGTGACTGGTAATGTACTCACCACATTTTACAGTGTGCCCTGCACTCTCACTGCAACCCTTGTTATGTCCATTTACAGTGGTGGCAGCTCAGAGTCACTGGAAGGCACCGTGTGAGCAATCTACTGGGAGACCCTCGACACTGAGTAACCCGTATAGAGGCCTTGGCTCAGCACCTGGGTGACTGGGCTACATCCTAAAGAGCACCATTGCTGGTACTTTGAGAAAGACCTGTGCCCACAAAGTTCCATAATTTAATTTTTTTTCCTGCTAGGGAACTGCCTTCATTTGCATTGACTCTCAATAACCTACCTTCAGGCAAACACCTGCCTATAGTCAGAAGTGTGGTTTAAAATAGAACCGTGTACTTAATAAATCACAATTTCCACATACGGGTTTTGGCGCTCTCTCATGCTGGCAGTATCTACAAGCTTGTGGTCCTGGATTACCCAGGCTGCAGGTAGGAGCGTAGGTAAGGAGCAGAAGAGGTATTCCAATGGTAACAGAGCTACTACTCAAAGCCTTGAAGACTTCCAGTCTAAAACCTCCCTTGTTCATTTCATTAACGTGATTATAGCCTTTTCATTTCTTCTTTTATATTCTCACTTGTGACTCGGATCATTAGCACATGCCCTTTGCAACAGGGGAGGCAGATTTGAGGTGAAAGGGAAACAGCAGGAGAATATGAACTCACAAAGACTCAGCTTCCGTGGCAGCCTTGCAGCTTGAAAACAGACAAAGAAAAATAGAGACAATATCACAAATGAGCAAAGGTATTGTTGGTTGGAGATTTTGCAAATAATTACCTGGATGCAGGCAATTTTTAATGTAGTAAAATGCCCTGAGGGGCTTGGAAAATAAAAGTGAACCACCTGAGATATTTAAGTTTAAGAAAAACAACTATTTAGCATGCATAGTGGCAACTTTTTCTGCTGTATTTTAACGTATGCAAATATAGTTCATATTGTAGCAATAATCTCATAGCAAGTCTGAATGAAGCCAATGTAGGTGGCGCTTTGATGCAGTCTTGATTTTATTTTTACTTTTTTGATGCAGTTTTGATTTGACATCACTGTTAGAAAATTATGAGTGCAGCATGTGGTGGCAGCATACAGATAGTGCAGGGAGAGAATATTGATTTTTTAACGCTCATTTTAAAATAGAGAAAGTATTGTACTCCAAATGATGTGATTAGGCAAACTATTAACATCATAAAACTCTCCATAAGATTTGCTGTTTATGTATTTCGGACAAACAAATCAATATGGAATCCTATTGTTAGTCTACTGTATGCATGCATATTTGGAAATTATTTAACTTAGATATGTTAAATAATGGGGAAGAGGAGAGCTCTTGATCTTACATGACCAATTCAGATATTTTTTTCTAGAACCATTAAGATTAATTTCAATGTAAGCCACAAGTATCTACTGCTCTTTAATTTGATCATCAATCCTTCTTGTGAATCTATAGATGTAATCATGTTGGAGGTAGTGGTGATTAAAGCCTGCATAATCACAGTCCTGCTGAGATGTTTTGATGCCATCACTCAGCAATTATTGAGTGTCCATCGTATATAGAATTCTTTAATTTACAGAGGAATCATAAAAGTTTTAGAAGCCTCACTCCCTAGCCTGAGGGGAAAAGAGGGAACCACCATTTATAGAGTATCTAGTTTCCACCAAGTACTATGTTAGTGTTATTATTTTTAAAAGATTCTTTATTGATATTTTAGAGAGAGAGGAAGGGAGAGGGAAAGAAATACCTACCTAGTATGTGAGGGTGAACAATCAATCAGCTGCCTGCAAATGGAACTGGCAACCTCCAACCGGGCATGTGCCCCAACTGGGTATGAGACCAGCAAGCCGTTGGCACACAGGACTACACCAACCGAGCCCCACTGGCAGGGCTGCCCTAGGTTATTCTCAGGCTATCCCAGATAGCCTCTGAAGAAGGTGTTACTATCTCTTTTTATAGGTGGGAAAACTGAATCTCAGAAAACTCAGCCCTTCAAAATTATTCAACTTACTGGCGGGAAACCAGGATTCTAACTCAGGTCTCCCTTATATCAAATCTTACCTTTTCCATTTGAAAGAAAGAGAACACACATTTAGACATTTTGCCACAGTCATAGGTTTTAGACTAATATATAAATGTTTTATGGGATGTTAAAAAAATTAACCCAAGCATCTTAATGTTTTAAGCATCTTATATGTGCTACCATTGCCCTCCGCTGCCTTGCAGTGTTTTTATCTACTGCCATCTTCTTCTTTGTAAAGTGTTCATGCTAATTTACTAACAAAGCTGAAGTATGTTCATTTTTTCCCCTGAAATTATAGATGTAATAAAGCACTTTCTATTTCTGGTAATTCTTAAGTAGCCATATTTTCCAGTTCTTATTAAAGTTTTCAAAATATAAACTTTTAAAATTGAAAGTTACTAAGAAATAAATTTCCCAATAATCAATAAGAATAGATTATTTACTCTGAAGCAAAATGGGATAATGTTGAACTGATTCACCTCTCTATGAGTGGCACCCTGCAAATGGAACCTGGTATTATTATAGTTCCTTCCTTTCTTCGTAAATTACCTGCATCAACAACTTTGAAGAATTTATGTACTTTGTTAACATTATGTGGTTTTCTCTCACAAGTGCTAGTAAACCAACTTCTGCATACTTACTGTATTTATAGATAAGAGAGAAAAATAAGAACCCTTAGGGAGGGATGAAATTAACCTGGGTAAGACTTCCCATGCAGCAGTGTCTTCCTCGCCATATCAGTTTCAAAATTATGCCACCATAGTTACAGGCTGGCACTATTTGACATGAACCAGAATTCTGTTTAGTAATTTGAGTGGCAACACTCTCAATATCACAGGTTGTGCTACCTTCCTATATTACCATAATGTGTGTTTCCTGTTAAATTAAATAATTCCACCTTTGGTTATATGAAATACTGAGCAAGCTTTCTGTCCCTATTTAGGGCATGGTGTCCTGCTAGGCACAAAGGAACAACAACTAATCCATAAGTCAATACTGATATTATGCTCTGAGAATGACTTTAATGTATCTTACAAATTAAAACACAAATTTTTGATTTTTTTCTTTAAAAATAATATGCTGATTTATCTTTTTTGAATTCATGGTATGGATCCTAACAGTGCAAAATTGCTTAAAAAATTCAATATTGGAACTCCCATTTGACCTTGTGATCCCACTCCTGGGAATATATCCCAAGAGGCCAGAAACACCAATCAGAAGGGACATATGCATCCCTATGTTCATAGCAGCACAATTTGCCATAGCTAAAATTTGGAAACAGCCTAAGTGCCCATCAGCAGATGAATGGATTAGAAAACTGTGATATATGTACACAATGGAATACTATGCTGCTGTAAAAAGGAAGGAATTCTTACCATTTGCATCAGCATGGATGGAACTGGAGAGCATTATGCTAAGTGAAATAAGCCAGTCAATAAAAGAAAACTACCACATGACCTCATTTATTTATGGATAATAAAGACCATTATAAAATGATAAACATAAACAAATACAGAGACAGAACAACTTTGAACAGACTATCATCCTACAGCTGGAAGGCTGGGGATGGTTGGGGGGGAATTAAGAGATCAACTGAAAGACTTGTATGCATAATCAATGGACACAAGAAACTGGGGGTTAGGGAGGAGGGGGGGAGGGAAAGGGAAAAAATGGAGATCTATCTATCATTTGTTGTAATACTTTAAGCAATAAAAAAAATGTACTCCAACGGTGAAAAAATAAATAAAATTAAAGTTTTAAAAAAGAAAAAAAATTCAATATTAAGTCAAGTGAGAAATAAGCAACAAAGATTAAGCATGTATTGCTTAGAAGAGCTGTTAATTTGATACAATGGGAAGTGATATTTAAGTTACTGTTAGCTAGAGGTGACCCATGAAATAATTTAGAGAACTCTTAAGTCCAAGGCACCTTTAAAAGTACACTGTATAGTTCGTAGGTCTGGAGCCAGGCCGCTACACCAAGAGCTGGAAAATCTAGTTTCTATTCATGATTCAGGTATAGTCTAATGACCAAAACAAATCATTAGGACCCTGTGCCAAGTCCTATGGAAATACTTACCTCCCCAATATGCAAATAAAGTCATTTTAATAAACTAATGTTTATAATCATATCTTGGCATGTTTTTTTTTCTGGTGTTTATTTCCTAAAGTTTTAATTATACCTGATTTCATATGTACCCTTTGAAATTACTGATAATATTAGGCTGGTATTTTTCATTGGCAGCTTTTTTGTTGTTTTTAAATATTACCTCTGTTTTTAAACCTTATAATTATTCCATGCTTATGAATGTATCATTATTGTGCAGTTCCAGTCTATGACTTAATGATTAGGGTGATATTAATAGTTTTTACCCTTTAAGCTTCTTATTTGAAGCTTTTTAAAAATATATATTTTTATTGATTTCAGAGAGGAAGGTAGGAGGAAATACGGAAACATCAATAATGAGAGAGAATCATTGATCAGCTGCCTCCTGCGTGCCCCCTACTGGGGATCGAGCCTGCAATCCAGGCCTGTGCCCTGACCTGGAATCCAACTGTGACCTCCTGGTTCACAGGTTGATGCTCAACCACTGAGCAACACTGGCCAGGCTCATTTGAAGCTTTGATGGGAGGTCACCACTTCTCCTCAACTATAATTTCCCTGATTTGCTTTATTTCTCAAAATTTGAATTTTGTGCTTTCTTTTCACATTGGGACATTTCTTCTTACATGGTTTTATTTATTTTAAAAAGTGTTTTCATGTATCAGTGCTTTCTTTTAGAGGAATAAAGCCCTGTAAAGGACATTTACAACTTTATATAAGATTCTATTTTATGTACTTAAAATATTTTTAAATACAAGACAGGAAATGAGATTTTGGGAGTTTACTTGTTTAGGGAAAGAACAACATCAAAGACAAGAGGAAATGAGAATAACAGAAGGAGAAGAGAGAAAAGGCAAAGAAGCTTTTGAAAACTCCATTCTATCTTTGCCTATCAGGACCTGGCATCTTGACCTTATTCTCCAGGCCAGGAGCCCTATGTAGAATCTTTGTTGTGTTTTTAAAGAGCCTACAGGGCCAGCAAATATGCTCAGCCATTGCATGAGCTACAGTAGGTGGTAATCTATGTATATAAAAGCCTAAGTGAACAGAACAAACAGAACAACTGGTTGCTATGATGTGCACTGACCATCAGGTGCAGACATTCACTGCAGGAGCTGCCCCCTGGTGGTCAGTGTGCTCCCACAGCCAACCTTCCCCATCCAGCAAACCTCCTGCTGTCTCTTCTCCTGGTCAGCAGGCCCTGATGGCCTGATCAAGGCCGGGCCCCATTCTGGGACAGGGAACCGGGGGTGAGTGGCAGCAGACATGGCCCCTTTCCTGGGGGGTGGGGGGGGGCTGAGGGCCAGCTCCCTTCTTGGGGCTGGCAACCAACCTCCTGTGCCCCATCCCTCCACTGCCCACCTGCTGCTATAAGGAAAGGAGAAAGGAGGGAGGTGGGGAACCACTCGATGGCAAGGAACCGCTTGGTGGCAGGGCGCTAACGATGGTGGTGACGATATCCATTCCTTCTGCACTCAGCCTGGCAACCATCACTTCCTCTCCGGCCCTGCCCTGATCGGCCTGGCCATGATCGCCAACTAGGCCTAGGGATGCCACCTGTGCACAAATTTCATGCATCGGGCCTCCAGTATACTTAATAACATGTGTCTAATTAGTTACTAGTCACAATCAAAGCACACGAGGCAACACATGCCTGTTGGCCTCTATTTCTGCTCTTTTAATGTTTTCAATCTTTCTTTCTGGGTTTGGTAGGATGATTTCGGCCAGGACACTTGCTGAATAAATTCACCCTTCAGATTCCACCAATTTTGAAATATCAGGGGAAGGGAAGGACATAACTTCAATAGTGCCTTACACATAGTAGAGAATCAAGAAGTGTTTATTGAGCAAATTAATAACTCAAGGGCTGTGAGGTGAACATGAGTTATCCAAATCCAGTTGGAGGCTTAGGGAGGCAATAATCCTTGACTCTTAGAGCGATCATTGAAATGCCAAGTAAAGTCATATTGAGATTGCACTCAATCTAACCTGTCACATTTTAAAAACTGGATTTATAACTAACATGATATAAAAAGCATATATTTTAAACTTGCAGTTCAGTGAATTTGATAGTTATGTAGACTTATGTAACAAAAAATTAAAAAATCCAAAGACTAACATAATAATCATCCATATTTCCAATGCTCAGAATTAATGTTGATTAACACATTTTGTATTTTCATTTATACAAAATTATTTTAGTGATTTGCTTTTACAATATTTTATCATAACTAGAAGGACAACCTTCTTATAACTCTCTTTTCCAAAAGATCCTTACCTATATTTATTCATTTATTTTTAAAATTAACTTTAAAATTATTTTATTAAGTTCTAAAAAACTCATTGAGAATTTTTTTAGAATTTTACTAATCCATAAAAAAAATTACAAATAATTGACATTCCCAACCAAAAAACCCCACACAACCTAATTATCTTATTTCCTCATATTTTATTTACATTTCTCAATTGATGCTCATAGTGATTATCTACATAAATCACACATATTTTGAATTGGATTATTCTTGGTAATTAATGATTATTTACAAGTGTGCTATCAACTTTCTCTTTGTATCTTCAAATTGGTTATTCCTGTTGTACTTTTGCATATTTGTTTTTACATATGATCTCCTCCACCCTGCTCCTGCCTTCTTCCCATTGGATTTGAGGAACTTTGTTTGGAATGGTTAGGTACCTCACCCAAATTATACAATAGAGTGAGTGGAAGAACAAGATTTGTACCCATGTCTTTCCATTCCATCATATTCTGACATGGGCAAAGACTTAAAAAACAAACATACAAAATAACTGGTAAGAACTAAAATATCAAACTATGTCAAGTGCTGTAATGGAGAAACAATATTGTGAGAACTGGTCTTTGTATTTAAGATACATTTTTTGAAAAACAAAAACCAAGTCCAAGACACAGGCAATTAATTAAAAAAACAATGAAAGAGAACAGCACAGTTGTTGTGCAATAGGGATTGCTCAGTGGACCTCTGTGCAGTGGATGACTGAGTGCGAGATGAGCTTCCGCTAGGTAGCCTGTCTTTGTTGTTGCCCACTCAGCCACATTTTTTTGGCTGGCGCACTTTTTTTTTTTTTTTTAACTGCTCAAGCTTATTTTTGTTTTGGCTTCTACACTCCTGTCGCTGCGTATTCTCCAACATGAAGTAAACAGTTTGCATCCTCCAGCTGGATGCCTGCTTTTGGAGAAATGTTTGCCTTTTTATGAAATAAGTCCTAACGAAACTTGGTCCAATTACACAAACTTATTAAATATTATATGAATAACATTGCAACCACCACTGATGTATGTTGTGAATCACCCCTGACTCGACTGACAATAAATATCTATTCCCCCAGACAGATGAGCTTTTGCAGATGGCTACCTCTGTTCCTCAGCTGGCTGCTGCTCCCTCTAAAGCTGACTTGGCTGCACAGCTGCAGAAACTACAGCATAACCAGGATGCTGGTGAAGAGCGAGGCTGGAGCTGAGCAGGAAGGAACATTCATCACAGGCTAACATTACTTCCCATGTACAGGTGTAGGGAGGAGATGCAGGGTAACAGTGGGAGTAAAGTTTTCTGACAGTTTTATTATTTTTAGATAAATACCCTAAGGGTTGTGCTCTTGAAGATAGTCAATCATCCAGGTAGAATTTACATAACTTTCTAACTTTCCCTGAGAGATTTCTTTTAGAACATGCCTTGATTTGTATTATTCCACATATGTCAGTGGAGTCTCATCTTGTTCCTTTCAGGGTAGCTTTGATTTCTGGAAATAGCCAACAATAGTTTGCCATTACAGTTCCCTTGATTTTTTTTATGATGATTGAGATGTGATTCTGATGTGACAAAATTGATTTTTATTTGGATTTTGAAATGGTTTTAATGACAAGCAGGTAAAACATATCAGCAGCCTTGTTGGTTTATATAAACTTATAGGTTTATAATTTCTGCTTTGTTTAAAGGTAAAAACTCACTTGTAGAAATGCATTCTAGGCTGCTTAGTTAAATGCCAATTATATTGCCTGAATACATCATTTGTGTATTGTCAGGAAATTGTGGAATTAACCAAAGGCTCAACTTAAAAAAACCCTTTTTTAAAAATTGTAGTTTACATCCAATAGTATTTTGTATTAATTTCAGGTGTATAGCACAGTGCTTAGACAATCATACACTTTACAAAGTGTTCTCCCTGATGTTTCTAGTACCCAGCTGACACCATATATAGTTATTGCAATATTATTGACTATATTTCCTATGCTGCACTCTACATCCCCATGAGGGTAACTACCAATCTGTACTTCTCAATCCCTTCAACTTTTTCACCCTTTCCCTCAACTCCCCTCCCTCTGGCAGTCATCAGTCTATATCTATGAATCTGTTTCTGTTTTGTTTGCTCATTTATATTGTTTTATAGATTCCACATAAAAGTTAAATTTATGTGATATTGGTCTTTCTCTGACTGACTTATTTCACTTAGCATAATAATCTGTAGGTCTATCAATGTTGTCACAAGTGAGAAGATTTTGTTTTTTTTTATGGTCAAGTAATATTCTATTGTACCATAGCTTTTTTTACCATAGTGTCATCTCTTGATGGACACTTGGGTTGCTTCCATAGCTTGGCTATCTAATCTAATAAAAGAGTAATATGCAAATTGACCCTCACTCCGTTACACCCACAAGCCACGCCCACCAACCAATCAGGAGCAAATATACAGATTAGCTCAACTAAGATGGCGGCGCCCAGTCCGCCTCAGCCCTGCAACTGAAATAGCCAGACCTGTTAGCCAGGCAGGTGGTAGGGAGGTAGGGAGGGCTGAGGGGCAGAGCCATTAATTGGAGGAATCTGGGAAGGGGCAGAGCTGGTGATCATGGGGGTTGGGAGGTCTTCTGCCCAGGCCTGCATCCTAGCTCAAAGACTACAGGCCTGGCTAGGGGTGGAGCTGGGATTGGAGGGGCAGGGGTGGAGCTGGTGATGGGAGTGAACTACAGAGGAAACATCTTTTCTTACCACTCATTGGCTCAGTTCCCTGTATGCCACTGGTAATATTCTTAGGAACTTGGGTAATAAGAATCCCTAAAGGTGATCTAGGGTTTTTCCACCATTCTCCTGGAGAAAAAAAATGAAGGTCCACTGCTGGAGGGCTAAAAAATGTCATATCCTGCCCTAGCCAGTTTGGCTCAGTGCATAATGCCTCAGCTTGCTGACTGCAGGGTGTGGGTTCACTTATGACCAAGGGCATGTACCTAGGTTGCAGGATCCTTCCTGGCTGGGGCCCAGGTCAGGACTCATGCAAGAGGCAACCAATCGAAGTGTTCTTCTCACTTTGATATTTCTCTCTGTTTTTCCCTTCTCTTCCACATTCCCTAAAAATCAATGGAAACATATCCTCAGGTGAGGATAAAAAGAAAGAAAGAAAGAAGTGTTATATCCTATGAAAGACACATCTTGAAAATGCCTAAAGAAAGTTGTCATTTTTTCATGGTGAAGGGACTGGGATCCGTGTTAATGAAAACACTTTGGTGGCTGTGGTGACTGGCAGTGGCTATAGCAGTGGAGTGAAGGGGCTGGTGCCTTCCCCTGATTAGCCTGGTTGACTCCGACAAAGGGAGGCAGACTGCAGCTTAGGCCCACTCCCCATGGGGAGCAGGGAACTGGCCTAAGCCATCAGTAGGACATCCCCTGAGGGCTCTGCATACGCGAGAGGGGGCAGGCTGGGTTGAGGAACTCCCTCCTCCCCAGTGAACGAATTTCTTGCATTGGGCCCCTAGTTGTAAATAATGCTGCAATGAACATAGGGGTGTATATATTCCTTCAAATTAGGGTTTTGAGTTCTTTCTAATTTATACCCAGAAGTAGCCAATTAACATCTGAAAAGATGCTCAGTGTCACCAAGCATCGGAGAAATGCAAATTAAAACCACAATGGATATCACCTCACCCCTATCAGAATGGCTTTAATCTATAAAACAGCAAACAACAAGTGATGGTGAGGATGTGGAGGAAAGGGAACCTTCATGCACTGTTGGTAGAAATGAAGATTGGTGCAGCCACTGTGGAAAATGGTATGAAAGTTTTTCAAAAAATTTAAAATGGAACTGCTTTATGACCCAGCATTTTTCTAAAAAGCAGTCTGATGATCAAATTATGAAATGCAATTATCTGATGATAATCATAAGCAAGAACAGCCTTAAAAATAGGAAGAAGAGGTAGACTAAAGCGAAATAAAGAGAAAAAAGTTCTGGAAGCACCAGCAGTGTAACAGTTGCCATCACACACCAATTGTGTACCGCGCATGCATTGTGTCAGGTACATTCCCTGCATTACCTCAGTTAATTCTTGCAGCTGCTGCAACAGTAGCTGTTTCCCACTACATTTCATGGATCAGAAAATCAAAGCTTCATGCTCAAGATCACATGGTAATAAGTAGCAAAAGTTGGCTTTAAACCCTGTCTTTCTAAGCAAAAAGCCCATTTTCTTTCTCCTATGCCTTACTTGCTTTGTACATTGGCTAGGACTATAAAAGTTGTGTTAGCCATATGGTAGAAGAAAGGAAGCTTTCCTTTTATTCACTTCAACTCGTAGAGCTAATTTAGAACTTAGTTCAAAATGTAGAAGTGAAATGAAACATAAAAATGCAATAATAGTTATGTTTGGGCCCTTGGAAAAGTTATTTCATGCAAAAAGATAGGTCGCTATATTCAATAGCACATGGAGTGAGTTTCCTTACTAAAAACAAAAGCGTTTCATAGTCATCATTTTGCATAATCTAAAATATGTGAAGGAGGTTATCTTTACACAACATTACACGCTTTGACATCCTATTCACTGCCATTTTGACTTTCTGACGCAGCATTTACTGTCTAGTCTATCTCCCTCTGAGGGTTTTCTTCTAGATGAAAAAAAAAAAAAAAGATTAGCATGGATTATTTTGGTATGTGCATTGCTCCTTCTCTGAGGAAGAAATGTTTGCTTTTCTGCAGTAGGGTCACTGGGAGACTAGTTCTGCACATAGAATTTCAAATATAGCCTTTGTACTCCATTTCTTAGTTTTAATTTAAATATTGTTGCTATATCACCTGTTACCTTTGCAGACAACATACGTTTAAGTACAGCAGGAAGTTTGCTGTTGCCCAGTGACAGGGCTGAGATTTAGAGTAAGTGGAAAACTACATCCAGGTGAAAAAGGTTTTTTGTAAATTCTTGTCCCCTGGCTCTTTCACTTACATAGATTTTAAAATGTCAAGAGAGATTCTTTGCTTTGCTTCACTTGATTCTTTGTTTTGTATCACCTCTTATGATGATATTGTTTATCCCCTTCCTTTTCTTTCCACTTTTACAAAGCTGATTTGTAAAGCTTGCTCAGTACTGTACACTCAGCAAATAACCAAGCATTTGAAAACTCATGAGCTAGAAGAATGAATGAGTGAGTGTTAATTGACTGGTTGGCTTCAATGACTATAGAATCAGTAACACTTCTCCCTCAGTATTCAATCAAATCCATGGTATCTTATTCTTGCAATATAATAACCTGACCATCCTATCTAATAAAAGATTAATATGCAAATCACTCCCTCACTCTGTCACTCCCTCACTCTGTCACAAAGATGGTGGCAGCCATGGAGCTGGAGCAAGCAGGAGGCTTGAGTTGCCCCAGCGATGGAGGAAGCCAAGCTTCCTGCTTGCTCTGGGAAGCCCTGAGCTCCACTCAAGGCTACAAAGTTTTAATTATAGAACATAAATAAATCCCAGGTACTTGTTTCCAGCCTGCAGGTGTGGTCAGCCTGAAAATGGCCCTCAACCCCTCACCCAGGCTGGCCAGGCACCCCAGCAGGGACCGCCACCCTGAAGAGGATGTGACCAGCCTGCAAACAGCCATCAGCCCCTTACCCAGGCTGGCCAGGAACCCCAGTGGGACCCTCATCCCCACCCTGATCTAGGACACCCTTCAGGGCAAACCAGCTAGCCCCCACTCGTGCACTAGGCCTCTATCCTATATAATAAAAGGGTAATATGCAAATTAAGTCTAACAGCAGAACCATTGGGAATGATTGGTCACTATGACACACATTGACCACCAGGAGGCAGACGCTCAATGCAGGAGCTGCCCCCTTGTGGTCAGTGCACTCCCACAGGGGGAGCTCTGCTCAGCCACAAGCCAGGCTGAAAGCTGCCAGGAGGTGGTGGGAGCCTTTCCTTCCTCCTCAGCAGCGCTAAGGATGTCCAACTGCAGCTTAGGCCTGCTCCCTGCTGGTAAGTGGACATCCCCTGAGGGCTCCCAGGCTGCCAGAGGGATGTCTGACTCCCAGGTTAGGCCCAATCTCCTGGGGAGTGGGCCTAAGCCAGCAGGTAGACATCCCCTGAAGGGTCCCAGATTGTGAGAGGGCACAGGTCGGGCTGAGGGACTCCCTTGAATGCACAAATTTTTGTGCATTGGGCCTCTAGTGTAAATATATTTTGCAAAGAGTATACAAAAAGACTAAGTTAAACTAAAAAATTGAGCAGAAAAAGAGCTCCCACATATGCAAACAGACTTATCATTGTGTGTTTATTTTCCTAGTGCAGAGGTTGAGTCTTCTCCAGCTTAAACTTCCCTCTGCAGTTGTTCACCCACAGAGACTCTGCAAGCTTCCAAAGCTGTGCAGCCAGGAAGCCTGCTGAAAGATTGTTGCCCATGAGGAAACTGAGGGGTGGTGCTGACTCTCACTGCCAGTGCAACTAGGATTTATTTAGATTTGAGCATTATAATGCAGACACTGCCCATATCATCAGAAAAACACAAGTTTAAGAGGAGACAAATCTACAGAATAAGCCTAAGTTTTTCCTTTTGAATTGGAAGAAGGTGGGTTGTACTGAAGACCGTGTATGTTCCTAGATGTTCATGTTCATCAGATATTTATTTAGCCCCCCCCCACATATTTTCTTCTTTATTTCATGATATTTTTGGTAGAAATGCAGAAACAATGGAAAAATTATGAAAGAAGTTTTTAGGGGTCAAATAGGCAGGTTTTAGGAAATTTTAGGAACTAAGGGATCCATGGAAAAATCACAGGGCT
>PVJC01010411.1:14942-43858 GCA_004026665.1 Murina feae
CATTTCCATAGACTAAGGGAGTTGGGAGCTGCAGAAGGTACATTTCCATAGACTAAGGGAGCCAGGAGCTGCAGAAGGTATACATTTACAGAATAAAGAGAAGGAAGCCCCTCATTCAGAGAGGGAAGAGGAAAGCCTAAAGGGAATAGGAAAACAATAAGGGAGAAGAAGAGGAGAACCTCATGTACCTCACCTGAGGTTTGAGCTCTGAAGTTGCTGTAGTGACCAAATGAGTGGGGATAGTGACCAATTAGAGGGGTTTCCAGGGCACAAAGAGCTGCAGCCTTTATAGGCTTTAGAAAAAAGAGACTTAGTGGGACTCTCCCTCCCCATGTGGGAGTCTGTGCATAGTTCTCAATAATTTTCCATCTTTTTCTATACCACCTTTTTTTTCTTTTCTTAGTTTCCTTCTTTGACTTCACCAGACCAGGACCAGGAATCATCTTGCCCAGATCATCATGCATTCCAGTTCAATTTTTGCATTTCAATTATTTGTTACAATTTTTAAATTCTTTTATAAAAATATTTTATTGATTTTTTTACAGAGAGGAAGGGAGAGGAATAGAGAGAAACATCGATGAGAGAGAAATATTAATCAGCTGCCTCCTGCATACCCCCTACTGGGGATGTGTCCATAACCAAGGCATATGCTCTTGACCAGAATCGAACCTGGGACCCTTCAGTGCACAGGCTGACGCTCTATCCACTGAGCCAAACTGGTTAGGGCCAATTTTTAAATTCTTACTCAGAAATAATATGAACTGTCTATTTATAGTAAAAGACTGATATAGATGAGTGTCAAATTTGTTCCTCAATAAAACTATAATATAAGCCTATTTAATTCAACTCAACTACTATTTATAGACCAGCTTTTCTATGGACATGTAAATATGTGCTTCATATAAATATAATAAATATTTAAATAAAACTGAAAATGAGACTAATTGGTCAAGCCACACACACACACACACACACACAAATTAACACAACAAAAATGTAGGCAATATTTCTAAAAATAATCTAAGTCAAAACCAAGAGTTTTTTCATGATAATATTTCATTTAAATTTAAATCTTTCTCTTTCAAATACTTCATTTAAATTAAAATTTTTATCATTGCTTGTGATTGCTTTTTTTCTTCCAAGTCTGCAGGCTGAGTCCAGGAGCTGCCAACCCTATGGACCTGAGATACTTGGAAACTAACTAGGATGTTAAAATTTCAAATAGAATTTGGAGTTTCCATTTCCTTAGGCAAATAGTTGTTTTTCTGTTGCCAAGTCTACTGATGATCTTTGCTTCTGGAGAAATTAAAAAAAGAAGTGCTCAGAGTTTTGTGTTTTTTTTTAAAGTCAACTTAACAACATTAAAACAAGTTTGCTGGGTATATTACAGGGTGAGACAAAGTAGGTTCACAGTTGTTTATATGGAAAATAATGCAATGATTCTATATAATAAAAATCTAATATGCAAATTGTCCCCTTGAGTGGGAGTTTGCCAGGGAGTTCACCTGGGAGTTTGGCCAGGGGACAGGTCTGGCCGGCCAACTGCCCATGGCCCCTCCCCCTGGCTGGCCCCACTCCAGCTGGTGGTGGCAGTAGGAGGCCGGGAGAAGGGAGGCCCTAGACAGCAGCTGGCAACTACTAGGGACCCTACACATGCATAAATTTTGTGCACTGTGTCTCTAGTTAATAAATAATAATACAAGAATAAACTTTTTGTTTCACATACTTACAGCTGTAAACTTATCTTTGCTCCACCCTATATAATAGTAGTTTCTTAAAGATTTCTTAGGAGAGTGAAATGATCAGAAGGAAACATTTGCCTTTCTTCGCTTAGAAGACAGAAATGAAAGAACAAACATTCACTATTCTGAGAAAGTGGAGGAAAGTTGTGAATAAGTTTCCAGCTTGTTAATATAATGTGGCATTTGTGACTTTCAGTTATTTGATAAATTTGATCCAAAGTCTAAAATTTGGAAAGTAGTAACTTTGTGTAGGTGCATATTGCTAACATGAAGGCTGGGGGACACATCTTTAGGTATTCCAAATGGCTTAATTAATGAACTTGCTCTTTAAGGCTGTCTTATTCTGCTCCTTTTGTCTGCCACTGCTGGGTTCACTGGGTCTGATCAAACAGAAATATAAGCTCTTAGCCTATGAGTACATGGCAGCCCAAGTTAGGTAGAGTGTCTACAAACATAGTGGACAATGTGCTTATATGCTGCCCTGTGTGGCTGAATTGAGAATGAGTTTGGTTGGAAGAGAGTGGTTGTAGAAAAAGATGAAAGAGAAAAACTAGCTTAATCATTAAAAAATGGATCAGGGTAGAAGTAGCTGCTACTTATATATTACTAGAGGCCTGGTAGCATGAAATTTGTGCACAGGGGGCTGTTCCCTCAGCCCAGCCTGAACTTTCTCCAATCTGGGACCCCTTGGGGAATGTCCAACTGCCAGTTTAGGTCTGATCGCTGTGGGGACTGCTGGCTCCTAACCTCTCACCTGCCAGATTGCTCCTAACTGCTTCTGCCTGCCAGCCTAATCACTCCCTAACTGCTCCCCTGCTGGCCCGATTGCCCCCAAGTGCCCTTCCCTGCTAGTCCAGTCACCCCAACAGCCCTCCCCTGCAGGCCTGGTTGCTCCTAACTGCCTTTCCCTGCCAGCCTGGTCACCAACTGCCCTCCCCTGCTGACCTGATCACCACCAACTGCCCTCCCCTGCCAGTCATCTTGTGACCACATGGGAGCAGCCATCTTTGACTATATGAGGGTGGCCATCTTGTGCGAGGGCATGATGGTCAATTTGCATACTACCTCTTTATTATATAGGACTAGAGGCTCGGTGTATGAATTCATGCAAGGATGGGGTACCTCAACTTGGCCTAAGAGATTGGCTATGGGAGCACACTGACCACTAGGGGGCAGCTTCTGCATTGAGCGTCTGCCCTCTGGTAGTCAGTGTGCATCATAGCAACCAGTTGTTCAGTTGCTTAGGCATATATATATATATAGTTTAAAGGTCACTGAATTTTTGTTAGGAACCATTTGTTGGAATAGCTGGAGACAATGAAATACGAACCTGGTAAGTTTTGAGGGTGTGACTGAGATCTGAATTAGAAGGTGCTATTAGAGAAGACAGAACTGAAAGGAATATTTTCCTAAATGGTAGTTGGCATGGCATGTAAGCATCAGGGCCTATCAAGTTGACTTCTAAAAGGGCAGAGGGTGCTGCAAGTGATTCTGAGGATGAGGCTGAATTGCACAATATAAACATTTCTGACCCAGAAAAACAATTTTAGTTGCATTTTAGACACTGGAAATGTTTTAGAACCAGTCTTGGTTTCAGCACATATATTCCTTCGACCAAACAAGTAACAGTTTAGTTTGGCTTCTAATTTGCCTTTAAAATATTGATATCATTACATATCTTATCATAGATTAAAATGGAATTACTTTTAAAAAGTAGCACCTTGAAAATATATCACATAAAATCAAAATAAAACCAGATAGTTTCAGCAATTGCAAATTGATACCCAGCTAAGTTTAGTTTTTTAGTTATGAATTTCAGCTACACTTCAAGATCTGCTGGTTTTAGAGTTCTAAGCAGTATTAACCCTGTGAGGCCCTTGTCCACCAGATCTGTCTTAATAAGGAAACTTCTGGAACATGTAAACAAATGATGAGGAAAAACATAGATCTATCTATCTATCTATCTATCTATCTATCTATCTATCTATCTATCATCTATCTTTCTTACCTTAGTTCCTAACCAATAGATTCAGTGTTGGGTATAAATAGTTACACATGAAATATTAATTTTCTTACTTTTCTAACAAATTATTTTAAATATAGAAATAGTTCATTTTCCTTTAATAAATCTAGTCCTATCCTTAGAAACTTTTATTGTTATTAAACAAACATTGATTGAACATTTACATGTAGCAAACATTGTGGTAAGTATAAATATGAAAAATCCTCTCTGTAGTCATGGACTCCATAGTCAAGTGGGAGATATCAGCAATCTCAATTTAGTAAGGGAAATGCTTTGCCAGATGCATGCAGTAGGTGCTCTATGAGTACAGGGAAGCACCCTATAATGTAGCTGAGGGAGAGAGGAGATTAGAAAAGAAAGAGGTCATAATTAAGCTGAGTTCTTAAAGCATTCGGGTCACCTAATTATAGTGGAGAATACTAGGCAAGTTATTTTAGGTCAATAGTGGAGCATCAACAAAGAAACAGAGGCAGGTGATAAGAGGCAAGGTCATTATGTATGGCTGAAGCATTGGCAGAACATGGGATCAGGGAAGATAAGATGGAAAGGAACCATTAACTTTGCCTGGTATGCCCAGAGTGTGGATTTTAACCCAAAATAGTAGGCATTAAGGCATTTTAAACAGGTGAGTGAGGAGATATTTTCATTTTTAAAAGGTCACTCAGGTAAGCTTGAGGAATATATGTTGGTTGGTGTGGAAGGAAGCTCTTTAAGTAGATCAGTCAGGAGATATGTAGCAATTTAGCTGAGCTAGGAAGAGTTTTTGAGCCAAGGCATTAAGAGTAAGTGCCCATAAATGAATAAGTATAAGAGTTACTTAGTAGGAAGACTCTTTAGAACTTGAGGCTGAAAATATTGTAGGGAAAGAATTTGAAAGACTATGGAGTCAAGGATTATTTTCAGGTTTCTGGCTTAGGTAACCAGTGTTGCCATTTACTAAGATAAGAATATATATGTATATGAAAAAAAAAAGATTGGGAGTTTGTGTGTGAAAATTCTGTAGATTTAATTTGAAGGTCTATGGAACATAACTGGAGATTATCCAAGAGGTATCAGAAGAGTCATGTGAGCTAGAGAAAGATAGGGGATCTCAGTCAAGAGAAGCTAGTCATTGCCATGGGTATGGTTGAGACACTCAGAAAAAAGTATAGGACTATTAAGAGCAGTAAGAACACCGATGGGAACATTAGGTTACCTCTTATGTGATAATTTACTATAAATGAACCTTGGTGGCATTTGTGAATATTTTAACCCCCTTAGAATAACAAACACATTTGAACTGATATTTAAATGAATTCACTTCTTGTTCACTATACCTATGTGCTCTTACTCTGTTTTGTATTGTTCTCTGCAATGATGTGACCAGCAGATCTGTACTTTCCGGGTAATAACAAAGCATATTATTTATAACTAGTGGCCTGGTGCACAAATTTGTGCACATAAGAAGGGAATTAATTAGAAGAAATATTTTAATATCGCTATTCACCCTTTCTCTAGAATAGAAGTGTCAGAGATTAAAGAAAAGTCATAAAATGTACATGAAAATAATATATAAATTTATTAATAAATAAACAATAAAATCATATAACAACAAAGATATTATATAAAAACAGCTAAAACATGATATGAAAACAACAAAGCCATGATATAAAAACAACATTGATACAAACAATGACTGATAAATTGATTAAACTTATTCTAATATCTCCCTGTATACCATATTAAGAGTGAAAACATTTTCAGAGTGCTTGACTAATTTCCCTTGTGATGAAGTATTTACAACTTTAACTTTAATGTCACACACTCTTCAAACTTGATAGAAAGCAACATATAACTGACCATGTCTGAAAACGAGTTCAGGTAGGAATATTCCTACTCTGTCTAGAGTTTGTTCTTGTGATTCATTAATTGTCATCTCAAATGCTGGCATCACAGGAAACTGTCTTTTAATTAATTTAAATGGGAGGGCAGTGTCAGATGGGGACTAATCAATTCTTGGAATCAGAACAACCCCTCCTTCTACAGATCCTGTTAATACTTCAGCTTCGATTATGTTAGGTCACAATCTTTTGATAATAAATCTAGTACCATTACGAAGACCCCATTTACTATTAAGATTTCTTAGTAGCATGACGATTGCACCCACTTTCAATTTATGACATTGCCTTCCTGATGGTGTAATACTATCAAAAAATTTGATGGGACCTTGACTGGTTTGGTTCAGTGGATAGAGCGTTGGCCTGCAGACTGAATGGTCCCAGGTTCAATTCTGGTCAAGGGCATGTACCTTGGTTGTGGGCATATCCTCAATAGGGGGTGTGCAGGAAGCAGCTGATCAATGTTTCTCTCTCTTTGATGTTTCTAACTCTTTATCCCTCTCCCTTCTTTTCTGTAAAAAATAAATAAAATATATTTAAAAAAAAAGAAATTCGATG
Source organism: Murina feae (assembly GCA_004026665.1). Lineage (NCBI taxonomy): Eukaryota > Metazoa > Chordata > Mammalia > Chiroptera > Vespertilionidae > Murina > Murina feae. The sequence goes on from PVJC01010411.1 coordinate 21,143, forward strand.
GAAAAATTTTCCTTTTTTGGCATCATTCCTTGAATTAATGAAATTATCACTCAAATAGGAATGAAAATCTCAATTGAGTATATCCAAAATTTCTTCATTTAATTTTTGAACATGCTCATTTTTAAGACAAAGAATTGCACATTTAGATATGTATATTTTAATATTATTTATAGATATACTATTTCCAAAGGTGGCTTCAATAATAGATCCATTACAAATCATTTTACAGGGGATTTCGATAATATCCCTTCCTAAATGAAAACTGCTATCAAGTTTGCCGTCTCCAAGTTTTACTAACCATTTTACTACTATAAGCAGAATCCTCTAATCTGCTGACCCAGGCCAATTTTGTGAGGAATGGGGCTCCCTCCTCCCTGCTCTCAGGGTCCAGGGTGTTGGTATCTGGCTCCCTCCTCCCTGCTGTCAGGGTTTGGGGTGTGGGTGAACAGGATTCAGGGCTGTCAGGGTCCGAGGTGCCAGTATCCGGCTCCCTTCTCCCTCATCCCTTCTGTCTGGGTCAGGGATGCAGGTGAATGTGATTGAGGGCTGTCAGGGTGCCGACAGCAAGGTCTGGGTCAGTGCTCATCATAGCTACCAGCTGGTAATCTAGTCATTGGTTGTTCTGGTCGTTACACCGTAATGGTCACTGGGCTTTTATTATATAAGATTATTACTGAATAAGCATACAGTAGGTCCTCAGCTTACATCAGAGATCTGTTCCTACAGTGCGACATAATGAAATTTTCGCCTAAGTCAGAACCCGCCTACATGCACCTGTGTCACTCACAATGAAGCACATACACAACAGTAATGAAGTGAAACAGTAAAAAAAAAAAATTAAAAGAAAGATAACAATTTCTGACTTTTACTTGTGGTAAATAAATAATAGAAAACATAAAGCACATAGGTACATACATCAAAATGACGGAACTTTTTTTTTTATATAAATAAATGGGAGATGGCAACGTAACCACAAAATGATGTACTTCGAGTCCAACATAACCCGAGGACTGTCTGTAATGGTTTCTCTTCACTGCTAACCAACACCTTCTTTTAAAATTTACTTATCTGATGATGTATGTTACTTGACTCCTAATAAATGTGAGCATTGTGACTAAATAAAGACCTAGGTCAAGTCTCAATGTAATTGAAGACTTTTCCTCCAGAAACTGATATTTTTTGAATGCCTGCATTTGCCAGACACTTTCCAGGATCCAGGGATTTAATTGTGAACACCTTCCTCCTTCACACAGAGGTTGTGATGGGAAAACCCCAACCTTCAGTACTCAACAACAGAATAGAGGACAATGGGAGCATGTGCAATGGGCTGGGGGTAAGGAAAATTGTGTGCATTCAGGTAGAAGTGAAGGAGGAACATGATATCACAACCTTTTCCCATTGTATTGTGTTAGTTGTAATTTTTTCTTGCTTTGCCATATGCACATTCTTCCACAACTTTGGGTTATACTTGTGTTTTTGTGCCACTGCTTCTTGCATCCGCCTCTTATGGGACTTGATTATTTTTCCCAGAGCCCCCATCCCATCTCCAGTGACCCGTTTTCCTAATTCTGTGGAAAGTGTAATTCTCTTTTAACTCATGTTTTATGACACTGCAGCATTTGACCTCTCCAGGCAGCATCTATCCAAATTCCTCAAGTGATTTGCTACTCATATGTGTTCAGTTCCACAAGTTGAAAATTTGGATACAAAAGTGTGTTCACTTCCCCTTCAAGATACTTTCATAAGAATATCATAGGTATGTTTTCTTTTTTAAATAAAAATGATCCCAATGTGAGAACCCACTAGTAAGGCAAGAACATTGACCAATTTTCTTAGTTGTAATGGTACATGTACAAAGTTCTCTATAAGCCTGAATTGCTTTCTCTTGGGATAAAAGGTAGTCATCTCTGGACTGGGCATCTGAGTATACCAGTAGGAAGCTTCAGTCAGTATCAGTATAAATGCCTCACCATGATGTATGCTCAACCTCATTCCACTGGTCATTCTACCCCATCTTTGATTATTTTATCACTCCCTGGGACAGAGAAGATGTTTCTACTATTGTTCTTTTATTCTAATAGGAAGCCAAGTCAATGTGGCATCATTGGTAGAGCATTTACTATACGTAAGACACTGTGCCAAGTGCAAGAGATAATATAAAAAAAAAAAAGGATGCTGTCTATCTTTTGACGGGCTTCTAATTTTGTGGGGGATACAGGTATTTACATAATGATGAAAGGGTCAGCATTCTGAGTTTTTGCTTCCTTTTCCTTTCCTTAGATTGTTACCTGGGACCCAACTCAATTTTTTTCCCGGTGGAGAGAACGAATTCATTTCCCACTTCATTCTAGGGGAGGTCTCCCCTGGCCACTCTTTTTAAAATAGCAGCCTCCCACCCAGACACTCTGTCCACTTTCCTGAGTAAAATTTTTTAAATATTTATCATTATAAAACATAATATATATTTTACTTATTTTTCTTATCTATTACCTGTCTTTGCCTGTGCCATGAAGATAGGGATTTTCATTAGCTTTATTTATCACTGTATCCCCTGTGTTTCAGTAAATATTTGTTGAATGAATGAATAATTAAATATATACACTCATTCTTTCAACAACATCTAGCATGTGCCATGCACTTTGGAATGAAATGGTGAATAACTTTTCCATGATCCTGCCCTCATATAGTTTACATTTGGCAGGAGAGATTGACATTAATCAAATAGTCACATATATATGTAATTATAAACCTTATTCCTGTATCCTGTCCTCCTAAACCATATCGATAAGGCAGTAAAATTGAATATTTCTTGGCAAACAGACCTGTTTAAGATATAATAAAACACTATACTGCCCTCTTCCAGTATGTCTAGTATTTGAAAAATGAATTGACAAAGAAAGGTAATATCCTATGTGTATAAAGGCATTTTATTACCTGTTCAGAATATTTATCCAGTGGGATGTCACCCAGATTAAAGTGCTTAGCGTGTGTATGCCTGCAGAAATATTATGCATTAATTTGTTTTCAGAGGATTCTCCCATTTCAACACATAAAGTTTAGGAACTTTTGGTACTATAACAAGGAATTAGATTTTCCAACATTAATTGTGGACTATTTTAGGCTCTGGCCAGGTAGCTCAGTTGGTTAGAGTGTTGTCCCATACGCCAAGCTTGCAGGTTTGCTCCCTGGTCAGTGCACATACAGGAATCAACCAATGAAAGCATAAATAAGTGTAACAACAAATCAATTTCTCTCTCTCTCTCTCTCTCTCTCTCTCTCTCTCTCTCTCTCTCTCTCTCTCTCTCTCTCTCTCATCATTCCATAAATAAAAATCATTATGGGACTATTCTAAGTCCACTGAGTTTTATAGCTTTTTAAAGTAAAATTTAGCAATCCAATCTGAAATTTCAGTTTCAAAACACACATATTTTGTTCACAAAATGATTTGGATTGTTTTAGCATTTTAAAGGTGAATAAATTTCTTTGACTTAAGATTGAATTTTTGAAGGAAAAATTTAACATTAATTTTTGAGGTATTAATCATAAAGGGTGTTAATTAGCAACAGTTCAAGTTTCTCTCTTACTCACTTGCTAGGAGTATAAATATTTGTTTGAAAGTTTCATCCATGATTAACCTCAGTACTGTAATGCTGTCCCTTTTTGTTCAATTCCTATAATAAGCAATCTCCCAAGTAATAGTTGGTAAATTAAGTTGTCATATACATTGACAGTAATAACTAAACCATCACTGCTCATAGGCCCCTCCCCCCCCCAATTTTAGGATTTCAGAATTAACATAGCAGATTTTTAAAAAAGACCTAAATATATACCAGCTGCAGTCTTTTAAAGTCCCATGTCATTTTGTTAGCACAATGCCTGCCTACGTGAGCAAAAACATGGGAACTGCATCCTAATGCAGTTGACAAGATTTTTTATTTTCATGATTACTTCTCTGCCTTTTTTTATTTTGCCTGCAGGCAAAGGTTGGCATACATGTCAAGAGAATGTTCTCCAGCTGGGGCCTGCAGTACAGAGAATTGTATATACCAGAGGGCTCAAGGGACTCTAGGCAGATTATTATGGTAATATTGGAGGCTGCTGTCCTCTCCCTCCCACAGCTGGGCCGCCTCTCTCATTGTAAGTATTGAAGCAATATGTTTTGCAAATTATACGTTGGGAACAACAGGGACCCAGTAAAGTGAGGAAAAAGAGAAACATTGCAAAATGTTGCCTTTAATATTATATTTTTCTTGTTCATCAAGCAGAATAAATTAAAGCTTTAATTTTTTTTAATTAAATGAGGATCATATATTGAAAAAAGAGCTATAAGAGTAAAAACTTAATATTGATTTTATTGAGAGTTTTAAGAAAATATCGTTACAGAGAAATTAGACAGTAGCCTGCTTCAAGAGAATCATGGTAAGATTACATAATAGCCTTTCTTATGGACTTCAAAAATCCTTTTGAGTCCAATGAAGCGGGGTTAGCAAAAACTGCACAAAAAATATCATTTTAATTAGTGCTAATGTGATCTCGTCATGGTCCAGCTGTTTCATGCAGGATGAACACGCATGTTCCTTTCTTCGTAATGCATCTTAGAAAAAAAAATGTCACTTCTGATTTCAAACATTTGTTATAAAGTACATTTTAATATAATAGTAGAACAACAGGATTAATTTGGCAAAACGAGGCATTGGTTAAATTCAGACAAAAAGGCTTAAAGCCTTCTTCATTGATGAAATGTTTTTCTTCACTTTCGTCTTCCTTTCTGGAAACATTAATAACAAAATAAGAGTCATGTTTCTATTTCAATTGCAGATTTTGAAGACATATATAATAATTAAAATGTCAATGATTCACAAATTAGCACTTTTTTCCTTATAGAGCACAAAGTTTCCCCCCAGTTTAAAGTTTTAGGGTAATTTTAGCAAATGCTGTTTGTTAACAGCTTTGTGCTGTTTTACTTCTCAATAATTAATTTAAATTTATTCCTCAGCAAACATGTCCCTGTCTTTCTCAATAGAGCATCTACAAGTCATTTTTTCGGGTTCAGCTTTCATTATGTCAGCCCATCTAACTCAACTTCTTCACTCAGATATGAAATCCTGCCTCCTTAGAAAGTGAGCTACCTTCTAATTTAAAAACTTAGGAGTATGGCTCAAATCTTTCCCTTAAATTCTTATTTGTTTTAGTCAGATTGAGGCTTCTCATATCACACAATCAGTACATTTATTGGTCATACATCTTCTAGCCCTTGTCACAAACCTATAAAACAGCTCACCACATGCAGTCCTGCGCCAGACTAATATATTTATCCACCCTATTTATTTGATATCATGCCAGCATATTTTATCTTGCTATTGATAGAGGTGTCCATGTACAATTTACTTCCCTCAGCTAGATATTCATTTAAGAGGAATCTGCTAAATAAAAGGCTGCTAAGGAGTGATCTTCAACATAAATGTCAGCCTCGGTGATCTTTAGTGAATTATAGCTATCATTTTGGAAGTGATAGCAGAGGGGGAAATTGTTTTTCGGTGCTGTTTCTCATTATTCCAATCACTGTTTAGTCAGTGTTTAGTCAAAGAACACAAATACTCCATTTGATTGATATTACCATGGAACTTGTTTGTCTGCTTCAGTCCTTCACTGCTTGATGCAGGACAGTGCTGTTTTACCAGCCTTTTAATTCTTCTTGTCATAGGGACTCAAGTAAGTTTACTCCTTTGAAAGTCTGAGATACCGAACAAAAATTTATTTGATTTTTATAAAATAGGCACTCTTCTCAAGGACTTATTCCTAGCTTTCTTGGTGTAGGAGAGCCCTTGTAAGGCAAAACAATCCTATATAATAAAGAGCCAATATGCAAAAGGGTGTCATGCCCTCACACCAGGGCCAAGGGACCTGAGGTCGTGCCCCTTGCCCTCCAGGGCTTGATGGGGCTGAGGCTGGCTGGGTCTAGGTCTTATGTAATTTTGAGGCACGCAGGTGGGCAAGGACTTGACTCTGGGTCCCATGGTGTGTCCCAGACCCTGACAGGAGGGAGATTTTCATATACATTTTACTAACTTCCTTTCATCTCTGACATTTCTACTATAGAGAAAGGGCAAGTAGCAATATTAAAATATTTCCTCTAATTAATTACCTTTTAATGTGCATGAATTTTGTGCACTGGGCCACTAGTTTTATAAGCTCCTTTAACTGTTAAGCAACCAATCCTTTTGAATGGGGCCAATGTATGCTTGCAACCTACCCCCAACCTACTCCCCACACACTATTTTTTTTATTCATTATGTCATGTTATACTGAGGGGTGGTAATCTGAAGTTCTCTTGTGATTTTTCTGGTGACAATGTAGGTATCATAAAGCCCTGAGAAAGGAATAGAGACTTGATTTCCTATTTCTGGTCATTTATGGGTTCTTATATTGTGGACCCAGTTTGTGCTTCACTAAGGATGAGTGGGTGAGATAATATTCCATATTAGATACACTCTCCTTATTTTTACTTCAAATTTTTAGTAATGTGTAAACATGCTTTTTAGGGTAATTTTTCATGTGTTTTAAATACAGGTGTTTGTCTGCCTGGAAGCCAAGCTGAGGAAAATAAAGACTACCAGTGGCTGCAGGATAGTTTTCTTTTTCTCCCACTACTTAGAGATACATTTGGAAAAAGGTGGGTCCAGACCCAGGTTTGGATTGCCATCATACAGAAGACAGGATTCCCATGATACTAAGCCATTATACTGAGCTTAGATGGAGAAGGAGGTGGCCATGGTGGTTCTTAGTGCTAGAAACAGATTGTGGCTTTCAGCAATACCATACCACTTTGGGGGATATTCATGATATTAAGTATATTCGGTTCCTATTAATTAATCTTAATGAATGCCTGTTATGTGCAAAGGTATGGACTAGGCATTGTGGGGGATTCAGGTAAAGAGAATTTCTGTCCTCAGATGGCCTTAAAATTTTGTTAGGAAGATAGAATAAATCACAAGCCTAAATGGCCAGTTTTTGATTGGGTGACACAGACATCAAGGGCTACAGGACACCAGAGTGGAATCCAATGGGCTAGAATATCAGGCCAGGTTCCTCATGGGAGAGCGGGATGTGAATGACAACTCTTGGGGACAAGTGAACGATGCAAGTCAAGGAACTGTGTGAGGATGGGATGCAAACATTTTAGTGGAAAGTTTCTCAGCATCTAATGAAGAATCTCTGTCCACTTTCTGCAGGAATATTGAGATAAGTACTGATGGGTTTTCCATGCCTAGAAAATTAACAACTTACTTGTACTGATTCCATTTAAGTTTCAAATTATATTAAAGTTTTAGGTTATTTTCCATCCATGGCCAAGTTCTCCTGCAAGTGTTGCTCATACGCTTGGCTCCATGTAGGCAGATTTATTTAGTAGAACTCAATACTTTCTTCATCATTTATTGAGTATAGTTTCCTTTGACTCAAGTAAAATCTTTTTGTAATGAACGCTGGTGACTTCCACATAGATATAGCCTTTCACGGTCCAAGAAAAATGACAGAATGTTAAAGCAGTCCAGAAAAACACTAAAGGAAATGCTAACAATGTTCTGCCAATACTTCTTGCAAATGAAGGACCAGACCTAAATGGTTTTAGAGACTTGAGAACAGGGTTGAGGACTGAGAATTTCTTTCAGGTGACTGTTTCCTTGGCCTTCCTTTTATAATTTCATTGATATGTTTTATGAATAAAAACTTTTCTCATGTTTAAGCTTTCTCCAGAGTTCACTTTTTCCTTATGTCCCTTTTTACAAACCACAAGGAAGGGAAAAAATAGTATGATAATATAGATAGCTGCTTTTCATATTCTATACAGTGATAGATTCCTAACTCTACTATCCTCATTTCATCTCATATCATTTTAAGATTAAGTTTCAGAAAGGTTTTGTTAGAATAGATTTTAATTTGTACTCACCCCTATGGTCTTCTTTCTCAACTGTCATCATTAGATTAAATACATGGTCCCAACATGAGCCTCAGGAGGCTTCATCGGCATCAGTTAATTTGGGCCTCCTCTGCGCTGAGTTCATAATATTGTATGGAGGACTTTAAAGATGTGCGATATGACATATGATATATATTGACATGCATGTAAATATTCAAAGTCTATTGTTCTGCACAGACTTGCTAAAAGTACAGATTCCTGTGCCCCACCGTAGACTTTCTGAATCAGAATCTCTGAGTAGAGTTTCATGAATCTGCACTTTTAACAATATCACTAGTTGATACTTATGTACAGTAAAATATGAAATATACCAGTATAGAATTTTTACAATGCAAAATGTCTTTGCATTTAATTTAAGAGGAAACTGAACTGGTCAACAGGCAGTGAAAAAGGAATTATGAGATTAGCTCCTATGAAATTCAGGCTAACAAGCTCACAGCATCATTAAGGCTCTTTTATACGTATTGTCCCTTTTAGTTCCCACGATACCGCTATGGGGCAGGTGTCCTGTTTTTCCCTTATGCATGGGCAAATGACCTCAGAGAGGTTTGTGACTGTGTAAAGATCACCCAGGAATTAAGTTACAGAATTGAGATTCAAGCCACTCTATTCCAGCTACTTCCATGGTGCCCTAAGATGGTTTCTCTAGGCTGACCAGTGGGTGCTCATGCAGCTTCCTCAATAATCTGCTGCTATTGCTTTAGGGAATCAAGTGCTTTTACCAATAACATAAAGAATACCTAATTCGGAGGAAAACTACTAATACTAACTTGCACCATACACTCAAGTCCTCTAGTCTGAACTGCCTCTGCTTCATTAGCATAACTACGTGAAGGCTGAGTAGGTGTGTGCAACAGATATAGAGAAAACTTAACACCACACTAAAGATAGTGAAACTTAACCCACACTTAAGAAACCATGGAAAATCAGAAGGGCACTGTAAGGGCCACGGCAAGGTATGTGCATGAGGAATGATGTCAGTATTACCCACCCAACACCTCCAAACCTCATCAAACTCTACTGGTAATAACACATTCATTTGAAATATACCATAGTGGATGAAGACTGGTCTCCAGAGTCAGATTATCAGTAAATCTGCCATCTATCACAACAGGCAAGTGGCTTATATTTTCTGAGCCTTAGTTTCCTGATCTATATAAAATGGGAATAATGGTAGAGTCATCCTTATAGGGTTATGAAGCTCTGATGAGGTGATTCAAGAAGAACTTCTAGGGCAATGCCTGACACATGCCAGCATGTTCCATAAGTTTTATTCATGTTAAAAAGAAAAGTCAAGTTTAATGTTTGGATATGGTAGATTCTCAAAGATGTTTGCTGAATATAGGTTGTATCATCTGCATTTTCCTGCCTTCAGGGGCGTTGTGTTCTTTGCTAGTTCCCCTTTCTTTCTCTCCATCTGTTTAAAGACTGACCTGATACTAATCATTTTACTAAGTAGAGATTGTTTTAAGAACCTGGATAGATTTTGTCCTATTAGAAAATGTTGTGGTTTTGATTTGTTTCTTTTTTTTTTTCCTTTGGGGAGGAGGGTGTTGAATGGGAGAATAGGTTAGAGGAATGAAGAGAAGCAGGGAGGTGGAGCATTCTTTCAGTCATAGTTTTAATACCTGAGCATGGACTGTACCATCTCTAACTGGTCTGCCTCACTTCCCCCTTCACCCTCCTCTTACTTTGGTATTACCTTTCTGCTTCAAGATACCAGGTTCTGGGAATCGCTGTGTTTTTTGTTTGTTTGTTTGTTTGTTTTCTATTCTGAAGCTGTGCTTGCCCAGGATTTCAACTCATCCTGATTCAGCCACCCCACTCTCTGCATATATGTACTTTGTGAAAGGTTTCTTGAAGGACTTTTATTTTCTGATTCTTTATCACCTTTATTTCTCCATGTATTATGTGGTACATTACTGCTATTATTGTTTATCTCTAAATCACTGCTGAAGGAAGTATTGCATTATTTTCCTAGATTTTTTTTTCTTTTTTTGTTTAGCATGAACAGCACTCCCACCTCCCTCTACTTCATGTACACTGCTTTTTTCTTGGAGGGGGTAGGGTGTCATTAATATGTAACCTTTCAAAGTCAAGGTGTAAATAATTAAGTTGACTAAAGCAATTAATTAGCAGTTACTTAAAAAGATCCAAGAATTATGTAGGTGGACATTAGGACCTTGGAATATGTGGGGTTTTTTTCCCTTTGAAAAGCAGAAATTGAGCAAAGCTGTTTAGTGCTCATTGGAATCCACATAGAGAGCTTGTTCAAACCACATAGAGTCTGACCATCCCATTCCCCCAATAATTCTGACACCAACACAAAACACCAACATGAAAAGAATAAGTAAAAATGATAGTGTGTATGCCAGTCTGCATTTTTAACAAACATCTTTTCAATTCTTTTGCAAATTAGTGGAAAGTAATCAAGTAATTTTTTTCTTTAAAGTCTCGGAATAAATTTAGCTTTGTGTACTTATGTTTTGCTGTGTCAGAAGCTTTTTTGCAAAAATTAATAGCAGACTATCTTAAAACTTAAAATTATATTTTGAAATTGGCATTTCTAACATTTAGTATATTAGTATTTTATTCTGTGACTGCTATTGTATGAGAAAAATATCCTTATTTTTTCTTTTGCATTCAGGACAGTTCTGAGTATAGTCAACATGGGATTAAATAAAAGATTTCTAACTGCTCCAGAATCCCTTGTATATACGTACTTTGTGAAAGGTTTCTTGAGGGACTTTTATTTTCTGATTCTTTATCAATTTTATTTCTCTATGTATTATGTGGTACATTACTGCTATTATTGTTTATCTCTATATCACTGCTGAAGAAAATATTGCATTATTTTCCTAGATTTTTTTCTTTTTTTGTCTAGCATGAACAGCATCAAAATTTAAATATTTATGGTAGGGATCATTTTAAGAGGTATTTTTCTTTTCCTCCTAACCACTTCTAATACAAGACATTATAAGAGAATAATATGAAAAAGTTAAGATAATATTTTTCTTTATTGGTGTTTTCATGCTGTTTTCTGGTTGATTTATATCATTATTTAATGCCGAAATGTGAGACCTGATAAAATAATAATGCAAAATGCTATATGCTGGCTTTGTTTTTATTGTATCAATTTGTATTGACAATACATAAAATATTTAAAAAAATAATAATGCAAAAATTAATTAGGCCTGATGAACACTGGGGTGTTCATTTTGACAGTTCTTCAACAACTGTGTTTTGATTCTGGGGAGAATGCTTTGTTGACTTGGGAGAAATGAAGATTTGGTTGGAGAGAAACTGAAATATCAACTGTCACATCCTCTCACCCCCAAGTGTTTTAATTTTCTCCAGGAATCCCACAGAGGTTTTATGGGCTGTCTAAGTGTTTGTTACTAGTCATGGATTAATCAACGAGTATTTATTATAGACTGTGTACCAAGTGCTTTTCCCCTTATCCGATATCATCTTCATGCCAGTTCCTTGAAGTAGAAAGTAAATCTCAGGGTGCAAAGACTAACTATTAACTCTGATTCCAAATTCTGAAATATATCCTTCTATGAGGAGGCAGGGCCTGCGCTACGTGTTTTATGAAGGCTCCCTGATTCTCACACCGATTCTGCAAGGTGGTGTTGCTATGCTCACTTTGAGATGATCAGATCAAAACTCAGTGAGGTCAAGATCCTTGCCCAACATCAGACAACTCTTGTGGCAGGACTGGAGGAATGGTAATTTTCATACACTACTGGTGAGATTATAAAATGGTATTATCATTTTGGAAGAGTTTGACAATTTCTTAAAAAGTTAAACACGGGTTTTCCTTATAATCTAAATACTCACCTCCCATATGTTTACCCAAGAGAAAAGAGAGCATATGTCTATAAAAAGACTTGTATACAAATGTTTATAGGAGCTTTATCTGGAATAACAACCCTGGAAACAGTCCACATGTCCATCAACATGGATGAATGGATAAACAAATACAGTATATCTATATAATAGACTACTACTCAGCAAAGAATAGGAATAAATTATTGATATATGCAACAAAATTGATGAATCTCAAAATAATTATGTTGAGTGAAATACCCCCCCCCCCCAAAAAAAAGAGTAGATACTGAGTGATTTCATATAGAACAACATGCTGTATTACTTCATTTATAGGGTTGGGCAAAAGTAGGTTTACAGTTGTATGCAAAAACAGAGTTTATTCTTGTATTATTATTTATTATTGTATTATTTTCCATACAGATAATATAAACCTAATATTGCCCCACTCTGTGTTTAAAACTTTAGAACTTTTAAAACTAATCTATAGTGGAAGCAATCAGATTAGTGGTTTCCTAGGGGAAGGGGAAGATTATAAAAGGGGACAAACACTTGCAGTTATAGTTTTATGAGTGTGTGTGTGTGTGTGTGTGTAAAATATCAAGTTATAAATTCTAACTATCTGCACTTTATTATATGTCAATAACACTACAATAGTCATTACAAAACTTAAAAAATAAAACAAAAGCATAAATAAGGCTAAAATATAACAAGAAAAGAATCATTTGAAAAAAAATCAGTATTTTTAGTTATTTAGCACTTTATTAGCTCATTCCTATTTTCCACTTGAGTATCTTGTCCCACTCTTACAATTTCTTTTAGTTACGTTTTCCATTTATAAAAGTGTCTTTATGACCTCCGGTGCCTGGTCCTATATATATGTGAGACTCTAGATTTGTGACATTTGTCTTTTTTTTACTTTTCTGCTTTTGGAGTTCTCATTGATGCTGGTCATTTCCCTGCTCATTTCTAGAAATTATTTATATATTTCCTTTTCTGAGAAACATATATTATAAAAAAGAACTCAGTGTAATATTTGTAAGCTGCCACATTTTGAGGTACTTTCTGATGTTTGGGTATATGTATTATATTGGGTATATCCAATATATACTCATTATTAAAGTCATTGATCATATTAATTAGCAGATGGAGGTCAAGAATGCTAAATACATTCCCTTAGGGCAAGAAGAGACCAATGAGAAAGCATGAAGAAATATAGATTGGTTTGGGAAAGCCTTTAAGGTATGTAGGAAAAGAACTATTACAGTTTTTTTTTTATTACACTGAAAAAACAACAACATAAAACGATGGTTCTCAAACCTGAATACATATTAAAATAGTTTGGGAAGGCTTTAAAAAATAGCCATGGCTAAGCCCAACCTACACCAATAGATTGATTATCTTTAGGGGTGGGGCTCTTTGCTGGTAGTTTTAATCTCCCCAGATGATTCCAATTGTATTGCCAGGGTTCAAGAACCAGGGGCATTGACCTAGAATGACTGTCCTCTGGCACTTTCAACCTGAATGGCCCTGGGTGAGACATTACAAAAGTGGCGCTCAGCTTTGAATGCATATTGGAATCAACTGCAGAGTTTTAGAAACTACTGATGGCAAGGTCATTCCCAAAGAGGTTCTGAGCCAGTGGTCTGAGCTGCAGCTTGGGCAGGGAGCTATGTCATTAAGTGATTGTAATGTGCAGCCAAAAGGAAAACCACTGTTCTAAGATGAGCTTCCTTATCTATGACGTAAAGATTATACTTTGTAGCTTGTGTGTGTGTATGGTATGTGGTGTGTGTGTGTGTGTGTGTGTGTGTGCATGTGAGACACTTTAATGAAAGCTCTCAATATAGCCATTTAGCTTATAATAAGTTAGCAGTTGATTTAAGGTAGGAATTTTTTGGATTTTCTGTAATTCCTAATCTCTGGAAAAGTGGGATGTGGGCAGGAGAACTCCAGGCCTATGAAGGTTTTGTCAAACTCTGGGAAAGTAGGATCTATATGTAAAGGTCTACTCATAAAGGACTGTATGAATGGATGTTATTTTATATAGAATAGGGCTGAGGCATAATGAGGCTTTGCCAGTGTTTCAGAAGTAGATCTTACTGCCTTTAAGGAAGACATTTATCTTCTGTGAAAAGTATTGGCTTGAAATGGCATGAATACAAGGGCCTAGGGAGACTGATGGGCTTCTACCCATTGTCAGCCTCACTCAGGAGCTCACTGAAATGATTAGCTGATAAAAAATCCTGACTTTTATTAAAGTAAGACTTTATGTTGGTCAGTGATTTTATTTTGGCTGTTAAATATGATGTTTTCCTGTTGTGAGAGAAAAGTCACTAAAAGCTGAAGACAAACAGTGCCTCATAAGTGCCCAAACTGGGGCACATAAATAAACGTTTGTGCCAGGTCTCCCTGGGATTGACTCAAGTTGGCTGCTCTAAAACACTGTAACATAAATAGCCATACGCTACTAGTCATGGGCTATTATCACCATCATCACTTATGTGCCCACGCCTTCACCACCACATCATCCCTTTCCCTCGGCCTGGGTCCACCTTAGTCCCTCCTAGGGCAGGGTGTTATCTTCTCTAAGTATCGCTTTGATGTTGTGATTCTCCTAAGATCCTATGTTAGCTTTCAGTCCCATCAAAATAATCTTTCTAGCGGGATTGCAAAACCAGCCCCCGACTCCTTGATCTAACTTCCCTGTAGCCCAGGATGGCCAAACCCAGCCCGACACACCTACTTGTTATCATCTGTGAAGGCCCCTAGTGCCCCTTATACCCTCATTCTGTTCAGTCACCGTGTCAGGCTGGTGTCATTATCCCCATGTGACTAATGAGAAACTCAAGAAACAGAAATCTTAAATAACCTGGCCAAAAGCACACAGCTAGTAAGTTATAGCACTATAGTTTATACCCAGGTTTGATTCCAAAGCCCATGTTTTTCCACTCTTAGTATATTGTATGCTATAGGTTTTCTTTCACCAAGTGGCATGACTTAAATCTTTCAAATGCTCGTAAGGATTTATTGTCTGTTACCATGATAAATCTCCCTGATTTTGACCACCAAAATCAGTATAGTTGAGACACCCTCCTTAATTCTACCTCTCTAGCTCCCCAAATATATCAATTAGAACTTGTGGAAATATCTTTTCTTTTTTTGACTTAGAGTTGATTTCTACTTTACTATCATTTCTATTTGTTTCATTTACTAGATTCTGTCTCAGGAAAAGAGAATGCCCCATTGCCCTTCACAGAGCTTGGTTAAGATTTTGTAGCACAAATACATCAGCTATTGTAAGGGCAGTGTGTTGTCAGCAAACATCAGGCTACTTCCACAATTCAGTCAAATATATCAGTATGATGGGACCATGAACACATAGTGTCTGAATGATGAAATGTTTCTGCCTTCAAGGGGTTTATAATCTAGTGGTAACCAGAACATATTGATAATAGCAATGATAATTTCCATCATATGTTTTAATAGTTGAAATGTTTAAACTATTCAGACTCTAATATACCCCAAACCATACAAAACAGGGACAGGCACTTTGAATTAATATCTCCAGTGGGGAAGCTGAAGAAAGTAGATAAGTGACTTGCTTCTGGTCTCCTGGTGGGAGAGGCACAGACTCTGTGGCAAGCTGTGCTGTGAGGCTGATACTCATGTGCCTGTGGTCATATCCCTTTTGCAAGTGAGATCCAAGGGGGAATTGTGAAATGTGTATTGAGGATTGATGGACCTGAGAATTTCCCCAAGCTCGATAACTAGGAGAAAGGAACACAGAAATTAGGTAAAATTTAAAAGAAACTACAACACTTAGCGCTTATAGTTAGGCAACCAGGCTTTCTTTATGGAATCACTAGCTATGCATTTGGACAAGTGTTTCAGGTTAGTCACAGAACAGTTCAACAAGTATTTACTGAGGACCTGTGATGTGCTAGGTACAGTGGTGAAAATGACAGGCAAGATCTCTGATCTCATAGGGTTTCAATTGTAGTTGAGGGGGATGAGGAGGAGGAGACGACAATAATCAAGTAAACCATTAAGTAAAAATGTATTAGAAAGAAAATAATATAGGATGATTTGATAAAGGATGAAGAGGGTGTGGTTAGGAAATTTCTGACATAGAGATGTCTTTTTATTTATTTATTATTTTTTTAAAAAATATGTTTTTATTGATTTTAGAGAGAGAGGAAGGGAGAGGGATAGAGAGATAGAAACATCGATGTGACAGAAATATCAATCAGCTGCCTCCTGCACACTCACTACTGGGTTGTGAGCCTGTAACCTGGCCATGTGCCTTGACTGTGAATTGAATTGTTGACCTCTTGGTTCATGGGTCGATGCTCAACCACTGAGCCACATCGGCTGGGATATTTATTTATTTATTTAAATCCTCACCTGAAAATATCATTTTTTCATTGACTTTTTAGGGAGAGTGGAAGGGACAGAAGTAGAGAGAGAGAGAGAGAGAGAGAGAGAGAGAGAGAGCGCGAGCGCTTGGAAGATGTGGTAACTATGTTAAGAAGTGATCAGATCTGGATATGTTCAAATGAGATCTGATGTGAGAGAAAGAAGTCAAAAAGGATTCAGAGATTTCAGGTGTGCACAATTGAAAGTCTGGGGGTTGCCACTAAATGAGACGGGGAAGGCTGCATGTGGAATAGTTTTAGGGGGAAGTTCAGTTCAGAGTTGGGCATGTGAAGGACGAAGTGTGCCAGTGGAGATGTCAAGCAAGCCGTTAGAGATAGAAGTCTGTAGTTTTGGGAGAGGTCTGTCCTAGAGATACACATTTGGGAATTAGAACTGGGGTGGCATTTAAAGCTAGGGGACTGGGCGAGAGTTCCAAGACCCAAGGTTCTGGGGAAGAGATGTAGGACAGATGAAGAGCAAGTCATGGAGCTTGCTTTCCAAAAAGTGTGAGGCAGGCTCCCACATTTTCTATATTGTGAGCCCCCCCCCTCTTCGTTCCTCCAGGCTGATTTGGTTTGATTTCATCCATGTTTTAAAAACCCATTTTCTGGTTCTACTCTCAGATGATCGTCTTCACTAATTCTTGAAACTGAGCAAATAGTTCACACCAGGATAAAACAATGATTTTAAATGACTGGGATCCATCTATGAATTTTGAGAAATTCCCTGAACAGAATAAGATGCATATACAATGTTTAATGGAGCCAGAGTGTCTCTTCTATTATGTTGTTCACATACCATTTTGAATTAACAGAATGTAGGAGTAAAGATGAGTTTGCCATAATGTGTCTTCTCTTGGTCTTTTCAATTATGGAGTCCTTAAACGCAGGTGTTGTCAAGGCTTGGAAGATGATAGCCATATCCCTGGGAATTTTTAAATTAAGGGTTTGAATATGTCTATGCACTAAAAATTTTGCTGACTGAGAGTCAGTGAAAACATGAATTATTTCTTTCTGTTTTAACTTTCAAATAATGTAAGGACAGATACAAATTAAAAATAAGCCTTAGTCCTTCCTGCTGAAAAATAAGGGAAAATATGTCTTTCCTCCCTTTTTCTTTGAGCATTTTCTTTAGAAAACTTTAGTAATTGCACATATTTTTCCTTTTTTTTTTATAATGTATATGCATTCTTTTGAAGACTAGACTAGTATTTTGCCAGTTTTTTGACCTGGAACTGTCTTTCTCAAGGATCTGAGAACCCTCTCTTTGAAATGTCAATATCATGAGAGATCATGCCTCAAATCTCCAGTTTGTCTGGGTGTAGGAGTCTAACTCCCAGTGTATGCATAGCTCAAATTTGAAGAATTACTTCCTGCCGTAAAGATATGAGAAGTTTGTATTTCCTTTGGATAAAGCCAATTAGTTAACTCAGTTACCAGGTAAAGTTAGGACAGTTTATGTGTGACAAATGGTGGGATTAAGTCCTCTGATTTGAGGACTAGTTAATTGTTTTTCTTGAGAACATGTATGTAATGGGTTGTATCTGTGTGGCTAAGTAAAAGAGTTAGATTTCCCTCTCTTCTCAATTTCTTAGCATATTTCCTATGTTGCCCATCACATTCTGGTTTAATGCTAACTCAAGAATAAAAATGTTTTCTTTCCCTACTACCTTTGTGGAGAGAATTTCTGGGTAGAGAGAAAAATGTTGTTTTTAATTATAGTTCCCCATTATTAATTTCTACTAGAAAACCAAATAACTAACATGCTTCAGTTCTTTAAAACTTTCTTTCAGACATCCATGAGTGATTCATTTCTGTTGGATATTTTAAATAACTTTTTGGTATTAATAGTACAGACAACATTTAAAGACTAAATTCTTGCACTCTTAGGGATAATTCCAATCACTGTATTCTTGACATAATTAATTTTTGGTTCTTTTACAATGTTATACCCATGTTCTAAAGATAAACACTAAGAGATTTAGAGCCATATTAAAGTTCTGTTGGTGAATGTATTAGTTTCCTAAAGCTGCCATACAAAGTACCACAGACTGGGTGGCTTAACAACCGAATTTATTTTCTCACAGTTCTGGATCATAGAAGTCCAAGACCAAGATTTCTGTAAGGCTGATTTCTTCAGAGGTCTCTCTCCTTGACTTGAAGGTGGCCACCTTTTCCCTGTCTTCACATGGCCTTCCCTCTGTTCATGTCTGTGTCCTAATCTCCTCTTATAAAAATACCAGTCATATTGGCTTAAGTCCCACCCTAATGATCTCATTTTTAACTCAGTTATCTCTTCCAAGACACTATCTCCAAATACAGTTATATTCTGAGGTACTGGAGGTTAGGATTTCAAGGTATGAATTCTTAGGAGATACAGTTCAGCTCATAGCAGAGCACATATTCCAGCTGCTATTCAAGTACGTGCACAGGTAGTTTGATCAAAGTTCCTTTGAGGTCAGAAACTGACTTCCATTTAAAAGAATTTTTATGAGATTAACATTCTTCATTCTACTTGTCTTAGTTACTAGAATCAAAATCTCTAAATTTACAGACAATGTTTTTCCCTATGAAAATTGTATTGTTTTGAATAACAATTAATTCCTTCAAAGGAAGAAAGTACACCCCAAATCTTTTTTGCAACCTTAAGTTGGCATACTAAATTACTTCTTAAACATTGTAGAATAAGGTGTATTTATTGTCAGCTGAACCCTAAATCACATGCTTATGAATTTAGCCCCCCAATGGTCATTTTGGCCACTAATTAAAACAATTCTCTTCATGTTCACTATGGTAGATATGGGGATAGAGATAGAGGTACACATTTTCTGACCTTCTCAAGTACTTGCATTCATGAGAGAAATGTGCCGGAAGGCTGGTCTATTTTTTTTTTTTCCCCACAGGAGAAAATAAACATTTATTTAAATGACATTGTGGTGGAGAAAGTCTTTCTAGTCATGACAACAAAGCAGAAACCAAGAGATCAATTGAAGGACTTGCATGCATGTATATGAGTATAATCAAAGGCTGGTCTATCTTAATTGCTCTGGATGGGTGGAGCTATTCACTCATTGTTTAGTTGAAACATTGATAGTTAAAGCAACCTCCACCTGTTAATCATATGTAAATTCTTGCTGCCTGCCTATCGTTGGAATTTCCTGCCTAAAAGATACAGGTGTTTTCCCATAGCCTCAATAAAAGCTTTGAGCAAGGCCAGAGCAGCGGCAGTCTCTCCCACCAGAGGTGGTGGACACCCTGCCTGGCTCCCCAATTTCCAAATTAATTCCTTTCTAGTTTCTCTCTTCATTTTGTGTGTGGCCTTCTCCAGAACCTAAACCCTGTATAGGAACCCTGAACCATGCAGGACATGAAAGGGGCTCCCACACTTCCTCTGAGCACAATTTGGAGGCTCACAAAGTGACCTGCCACCAGGCCTGACCCTTGGAGGAAGGAGGAGAAAGATAAAGAAATGCTAAAAGGTGGACATCTTTTCTCCTCAGACATTATATTTGTCTTTTTCTATTAGATGTATTTTTGGCATGCAGAAGAGCACATTCATATGGGGAACATTTTAAAATTGCTTGTGAAGAGCAGGCATATTTCCAAGAGGAAATGTAACCTTTCTTCATCTGGCATATCAGATCAATGCACTGTGAAAGATCATGTTCAGTTACCTCATTTTTTTTGAATTAGAATTAATGGCTCATTAGTCTTGATCATATCAATATTATAACACCACTTACATTTGATAGAAAAGTGGAGATGGCTGATGGAGTGCACTTATTCCCTTTTACTCTTAGTGAATAGACCATGTGCCAGCCTTAGGGGAAACCAGTCAGATCTTGAAGGTGGCCCTTTTCAAACAGGCCTCATTTAGGGAAAATGTGGACTCTTTTGTAAAAGGCTCTTGGAAGAAGTGTTAAAAGGTTCTATAGGTTTGAGGTCACTTGGGACATACACCAGTGTTCTCGCCCATTTTAGGCAGCAGGCCAGGGTCGGGAACCAGACACCCTCAGCATTTCTTTGGCCACATGTTGGACCATATGTTAGAAACTGAAAAAACAGACACTAAGAATCTTCTCTTGAACATTTCTCCCATGAGGCATTCCATTTACAAGGGAGCATATATTTCTGCGAGTCTGAGAGAGAGAGAGGAGTGGGGCAGATTGACTCTTTTGAAATAAAAATAAGAAATGTTGCAAGGCATAAGATTATATTAAGATTTGTCCCTTTTCAATCTCTAAATTAGACCAGACAAAGCGGTAAACAAATAGGCTCTAAAATTAAAGCAAAACAAAAACTTTATGGGAGTATACACCAGAAGTCAGGATTCTGTCATTTGCTAACAGTGTGACAATGGGTTTATGGGTGCTTGTTACTTTTTGCCTGGACATCATCCCCCGCCCCATTTTTAAAGAAATTGTCCCCTATCCCCACATCCACCCTGGCTTGACTTTATGGCATATGAGTTAGTATCTTACTTCCTTAACCAGCAATTGACTCAAAGATGAATTAGGGGCTAATTAGGGGCTTTGTGGAATTTTGAAAAACTATTCAGGAAGAGTTACTTGCCTTTTGCTGGGATTATGAATTGAAAGGATAATCTGAACTGGTAGCTGCTGGTCTCTTTCTTCACTGCATAAAGACAACCCAGAGGAAGACTGGCCTCAGAATGCCCAGAGAGAAGCAGTGTTGGCCAACATATCTTTGAATACCTAAAGTTGGAATTTCTTTTTATGCCAGGCTGTACATCCCCCTAGTTACAGGCAGGATTTTGTCACTTGGAACCTGCTTATTATACTGTGCATATTTAGATACATCTCTCTGAGCTTTCCTTTTCTCATTTGTGAAGAAACATAGTCCATCTAGTTGATTTATAAGGTGTGGGTGTTTTTTTTTTAACCATCTTTGAGCATTTAAGACTAAATTTTTTGATACATTTTATCTAATAATCGGTTGTGATATTTATCTTTATAGAGAGACTACGGGCCCAGTGCACAAAAATTTGTGCACTCGGGGGAGGGGGTCCCTCAGCCTGGCCTGTGCCCTCTTGCAGTCTGGGACACCTCAGGGGGGATGTCCACCTGCTGGCATGCCTGACCAGCCTGGGTGAGGGGCTGAGGGCCATTTTCAGGCTGCCCACAGCCCCTTCAGGGTTTGTGCACTGGGGGGTGGGAGGGTTGGTGAGTGCAGGCCTGGACGTGTCCCACTGGACAGCCCACGATTGCACATGCCTGGTGGGCCCCCACCGCTGAGGGGACACACTTGGCGCAGAGCTGGGTGGCGAGCCAGGGGCAGACGCTGGTGCAGGATTCCTCAGTGGGGCCCTGCTGCTGAGCAAACACACCCGGGGTGGAGCCGAGCAGCAGATTGGCTTCAGATTCTCTGCACTGTGCAGCAGATGCTCCCGCATGCCCTGTGGAGGTCCCTGGGGGGTGGATGAAGGTAGTGGACCCTGGATGGGTGCTCCTGCATGCCCCCTAGGAGGCCCCCCAGGGCAGAGCCAGGCAGCAGACTCAGGACGGCTGCTCCTGCACACCCCACAGAGGCCCCCGTGCTCCCGCATGCCTGGTGGAGGCCCCCAGGGGGTGGAGCCAGGCAGTGGACCCGGGACGGGTGCTCCTGGATGCCCCGAGGAGGCCATAGGCCGGATCCCCCACCCCCACTGAAGCTATGCCAGCTACGGAGGCTCCCAGTGCAGAGTCACCCTGTCAGCCTCCATCTTGGCTGGGTTAATTTGCATACAGCCGCTCTGATTGGATGGTGGATGTAGCTGTGAGCAGAGGCTCAGCCAGCCTAGGCAGGCAGTTGCAACAGAAGCCTCTGGTTTGCCCTAGCTCCATAGCTGCTGGCCTCCATCTTGGCTGGGTTAATTTGCATACAGCCGCTCTGATTGGCTGGGAGGCATGGCTTAGGTGCCTTGGGTAACGGTCAACTTGCATATTATTCTTTTATTATATTAGATGGTGGGTCTCTTAGAAATCTTTAAAATTTCTCTCAAAAATTTCCTCCAATTATTTGTAACTTATGATAATTATACATGGGATTACATTTATATTAACAATGCATGAAGTATTTGATGAGAAAACTGATAATACAAACAGGGTCAGAGAATACCATTTAAAACCTTTTTAAGAAGACACACAACTTTTAGAAGAGAGGGAGACATGATTAAAAACTAACATCTATTTGTTAAGGTATGCCTCTATGTTAAATAGATTGCATCTACTTGAAATAAACAAAACTAAATATTTTTTTAAAAAAACTTAATCATTAAGATTAGGCAATCCGGAGAAACAAGATGGCGGCATAGGGTAGACACCGTAAATGCAGCTGTGAACAACTATTTCAGAAAAACCACGAAAAGAACACACGGACACCACTCGCACCCACAGGACGGCTGGCTGAGTGAAAATCCTACAACCAGAGAAGAGTCTGAGACTCAGAGCAGCAGCGGAAGCAAAGTACAGAGGTACGGAGGCGCGCGCA
>PVJC01010412.1:0-43747 GCA_004026665.1 Murina feae
GTCTACCTTGAGAGCGGTGGGGGTCGTCAGCACCACAGTGTAGGGACCCTTCCAGCATGGCTCGAGAGTCTCCCGGTGGTGTCTCTTGACGTAAACAGAGTCTCCTAGCCTGTATTGGTGAGGTGTCAGGGTTGGGCCAGTCTCGTAGATGGCATGGAGGCGAGGCCAAATGTCCTCGTGCGCCCTCTGGAGCCCTCTCAAGAAAAGAAACAGTTCTTGATTTTCAAATTCAGCAAAGAATTCAGCTTTAAGGTTAGGAATAATAGGGGGTGGCCTGCAAAACATGATTTCATAAGGAGTAAAACCCAGGGTGTAAGGAGAGTTCCTTACCCTGTAAAGGGCATATGGAAGGAGAGCCACCCAGTCCCTGCCAGTCTCCATGGTTAATTTGGTTAGGGTCTCTTTTAGAGTTCTATTTATCTTTCTACCTGTCCTGAGCTCTGGGGTCTATAAGCACAATGCAATTTCCAATTTGCCCCAATAGCTTTGGCTACTGCCTGTATTACCTGTGAGGCAAATGCTGGCCCGTTGTCAGACTCTATCATAACAGGAAAACCATACCTGGGTAAGATGTCTTCTAGCAGCTTCTTAGCTACCGTCTGAGCCGTCTCATGCTTGGTTGGATAGGCCTCTACCCATCCGGAGAAGGTATCTACAAACACTAAAAGATATTTATAGCCATACTTCCCTGGTTTAATCTCAGTGAAGTCGATCTCCCATTGTGCTCCTGGTTTGGTTCCTCTGAGCCTAGTCTCTTTTTCACTTGATTTGGCCCTTGCATTCGTAAGCTGACAGGTCTTGCAGGCAGACACAATCTGATCTATTTTAGTATCCTGCTGGTGAACTTTGATTCTGGCATGTCGGATTAAGTCCTTCATCTTCCAGGTTCCCAGGTGAGTAGACCGGTGCATATGCTCTAATACCGTGACCCCAAGTTGGTCCGGTAATATAAGCTCCCCTTCTGGCGTATGACACCATCCCTTTATCTCCTGTGCTCCGGGGAGTGTTCTGATACATTGTAACTCTTCTTGGGAATATTTGGGCTGGGCTGGTAATACTGGGTTCCCTGGGTCTGGTAACTGTAAGGCCATGGCAGGGACGGAGGTGAGGGCCACTGCCTTCGCAGCACGGTCAGCCTTCTGGTTACCTCTTGCTACTGGGTCATCAGCTCTCTGGTGTCCCTGGCAATGGATTATGGCTAATTTGGCAGGAAGCCATAAGGCCGCAAGCAGGTCAAGAATCTCCTGTTTGTTTTTTATTGTCCATCCTTCTGCCGTCAGCAGCCCTCTCTCTCGATAGATTGCTCCATGAACATGGGCTGTAGCAAATGCATAACGGGTGTCTGTGTAAATGTTAAGCCTCTTCCCAGCTCCCAGCATCAGCGCCTTAGTGAGGGCAATGAGTTCTGCGCGCTGGGCTGATGTTCCAGAGGGCAGAGCCTCCGCCCACACAGTGTCTGTCTCAGTGACTACTGCTGCCCCCACATACCTGCATCCGTCTCGCATGAAGCTGCTTCCATCCATGAACCAGGTGGCCTCTGCATCAGGGAGGGACCGGTCGGTCAAGTCCTTCCGGAGTCCATGCACCTGTTCCAGGATTCCCGCGCAGTCGTGTAGCAGGGCATCTAAGTCAGGGTCAGGCAGCAAGGTAGCAGGATTCAGGATTGCACTGGGTTGGAACCGTACTCTTGGAGGGTCGAGGAGAAGGCTTTGGTAATGAGTCATATGTGCGTTACTCATCCACCTATCAGGAGGCTGCTTCAGGACCCCCTCAATAGCATGTGGGGTTGTAATCCAAACCTCCTGTCCCAGGGTTAGTTTGTCAGCGTCTTCGACCAAGAGTGCTGTAGCTGCGATAATTCTCAAGCATGGCGGCCAGCCAGCAGCTACAGGATCTAGCTTCTTAGACAAGTAAGCCACAGGGCGGCTCCAGAGGCCTAGAGTTTGAGTCAAAACCCCTTTTTCTATTCCTTTGTGCTCATCTACAAAGAGGTGAAAGGACTTTGTAATATCTGGCAGGCCCAGGGTCGGAGCACCTAGGAAGGCCTTCTTTAATTGTCTAAAGGCAGCTTCCTCTTTCTCAGTCCAGTCAAACGCCCTCCCCTCTTTGGTAGCTTCATATAGGGGCCTGGCGATTTTGGCGAAGCCCGGTATCCAGAGGTGGCAGTAGCCAGCTGATCCTAGAAATTCCCTTACTTCTCTTCGGGAGGTGGGAGTAGGGATTTTTAAAACAGTCTTTTTTCTGGCATCCAATAACCGCTGCTGTCCATCCTCTAGGATGTATCCCAGGTAGCTCACCTTCTCTCTGCATAACTGCGCCTTCTTCGCGGATGCCCAGTATCTGGAGGTCCCCAAAGTGGCCAGTAGATCTTGGGTCCCTTGCTCACAGTCCTTGGCCGTGTTGTCAGCAACCAGGATTTCATCCACATACTGGAGGAGGGTGAGGTTGGGGTGCTCCCTTCTGTACTCACCCAAGTCCTCGTGCAGCGCCTCGTCAAAAATGGTGGGTGAGTTCTTGAATCCTTGAGGCAGTCGTGTCCAGGTTAGTTGCCCACTGTAACCCTCCTCTGGATTGTGCCACTCGAAGGCAAAAAGCGGTTGGCTCTGGGGTGCTGGCGGCAGGCTGAAGAAGGCATCTTTTAAATCTAATATAGTATACCAGACTCGGGAGGGCGCCAAAGAGCTCAGGAGAGTATACGGGTTGGGTACAATCGGGTGTATGTCCAAGACTTTCTTATTTACTTCCTGGAGGTCCTGCACTGGCCGGTAGTCACCTGTGAGAGGTTTCTTAACCGGTAACAAGGGAGTGTTCCAGGCAGACTGGCAAGGGACTAAAACCCCTAGACTCCTCAGCCTTCAGGCCTCTTGGGACATGGGGTATTGCTTGACTCTCACTGGGCCTTCTCCTGGTTTTAGTTCTACCAGGACAGGGACCCTGTGGATGGCCAGCCCCACTCCTCCCATCTCTGCCCAAGCTGTTGGGAATTCTTGAAGCCATTTTTCCAGGCTGCCCTCTGCTGGGGAAGCTTGCTGATGGAGGCGATACTCATCCTCCAACTTCATGGTCAGAACCTGTATGGGGCGGCCCTTCCCATCAGTGACTTAAGGCCCCCCTTCTCTGAAGGTTATCTGAGCTCCAATTTTGGTCAGCAGGTCCCGTCCCAATAGGGGGTAGGGGCACTCCGGTATCACCATAAGGGAATGGGACACTCGACCCGTTCCTAAGTCCACTGTCCTTCGGGTAGTCCATAAATACTGGCTCATAGGTTGCCCCTTGCACCCAGGACTTTCTGTTCGCTAGTTTTCCTTGTGGAGTGCGGAGAACCGAATGTTGTGCCCCAGTGTCGACAAGGAAATCAACAGGAGTCCCCTCTACTCTGAGTTATCCTGGGCTCGGGGAGAGGGTCCAAACCCCGACTCCCCTAATCACTCAGTTCATCCATCTCCAAG
The DNA here is from genome assembly GCA_004026665.1 of Murina feae. Lineage (NCBI taxonomy): Eukaryota > Metazoa > Chordata > Mammalia > Chiroptera > Vespertilionidae > Murina > Murina feae. The sequence continues at coordinate 3,450 of PVJC01010412.1, forward strand.
ACTTTAACTCGGCTCATCCTATCTCCCTTCTCACCAGCCTTCTTTGGACATTCTTGTGACCAGTGCCCCGTTTCCTTGCAAAGTCTGCACTGATCTTTCCGCGGTCTCCACCTCCCCTCTTGGGTGATCTGCTTACCTCTTCCTCTGTCGTCCACAAGCTGTCGGAGACGATGTTCTCGCTCCCCGAGGGAATCTGCAGTTGTAGCCAGCAGGACCCTGGCCATGTCTCGAGCCTGTCTGCTGCTGGCAGCCGCCACGGCACGAGTTTGACTGTCTTCTGGAGACTCTCGGTTGTTGTACACTTTTTCTGCCACTGCCAGTAGATCCTGTAAACTCCTATCTCCTAACTTCTCTACTCTCTGTAGTTTCCTTTTAATATCTGTAGCTGATTGATTTACGAAGCTCATAATAACAGCCACCTTGTTGTCAGGAGCTTGTGGATTCATGGGGGTGTAAGTTCGGTATGCCTCCATGATCTGCTCTAAAAAGGCAGCTGGAGACTCATCCCTTTCCTGTATGACATTCTCTACTTTGGCCAAATTAGTTGGCTGTCTAGCAGCCATCCGGAGACCCCCCATTAGGGTCTGGTGGTAGACCCGGAGCCTCTCCTTACCTTCTGCCATGTTGAAATTCCATTCAGACCTAGTTAAAGGAAAAAAGAGATCTATCTGGACCGGGTTAGAGGTTGGGTTTCCGTCTGCTCCTGGGACAACTTTCCGGGCATCATTGAGGATCCTCTCCCTCTCTTCAGTCGTGAACAGGATCTGTAAAAGCTGCTGGCAGTCGTCCCACGTTGGCTGGTGGGTAAAAAAGACAGAGTCTAACAAGTCAATAAGCCTAGCTGGTTTCTCAGAGAATTTAGGATTATGATTCTTCCAATTGTAAAGGTCACTGGTGGCAAAAGGCCAATAATGATGGGGCTGGTCACCATCCGGATCTGGGGGCCCTGCCACTCGCAAAGGCAGCGTTGCAATAGTAGAGTCAGGGGCTATAGTCAATAACTCCCTCTGGGCTCTTTGTCTAGTAAGGGGCGGGCTTCCCACCGGAACCGAACTGCAACCGCTCCCGGAACCGCGCCTCCCAGCGTTCCTGGGGCTCCGCCTCCCAGCATTCTTGGAGCTCCACCTCCCAGCATTCCTGGAGCTCCGCCTCCCAGCATTGGAGGCTTCACCTCCCAGCATTCCTGGAGCTCCGCCTCCCAGCATTGGAGGCTCTGCCCTCTGCAGGCCCCTAGGGGGCTCATATAGGGGAGGAAAGATTAGTTCTTCTTCAGTCCCTCCCTGTAGGACAAGATAAGGAGGGGCGGACGGCTGCGTATATCTCCTTTCCTCCTCTTTCTTCTTAGTCTCCTGTAGGGCAAGAACGGGGTCAGGCGGAGGGGAAGGAGGAAGGAAGGGTTTCAGCCATGACGGTGGCATCTCCATGAGGTCCTGCCAGGTATCAATGTAAGGAAGTTGGTCAGGATGGCGTTGGTTGGGCCGAGATATGACGCCCTTGACCCAGCGAATGGTAGGGAGATCATATGTTCCCCCTGATAGCCACCCGACCTGAAAAGTCGGCCACTCACCGGAACAGAAAACCTGCCACTGGTCCCTTCGAATCTCCACATTGAGTTTGGCAGCCCTTTCCTGCACATCTTTAAAATCATCCATCATACTACTTAAAGGCGTAAGTTGAGTCTGCCTCACATCGTCCATCAAACGAGCCCACAGAGTGAGACAGAAAAACATGACCATGGACAAACCGAGGATCCACACATAAAGAGAACAGTCTTCCATTCTCATGGAAGCAAAGCCAAAAACAGAACGGCTGTCCATCTCTGAGAAAGCAAAACTAAATACCAGAAGAACAGCTCACTAGATTCAGACCCAAACAAATTTACTGGCTAGACAATTTTAAGCCAGCAACAAAGATTCACATTTAAACAACGAAGACAAATTAACCTTAATTCAATACGGCAGAGAGCAGGGCCCTTTATCTCCCTGCCCTGCGAAGCTGGGAATCCCGCCCCTGAATGGCGAATTCAGAGGGTGGGAGGCCGCAGCTTCCCGAAATGGCGGCCCGCACGAACTCCATGTGTGTTGCCCCAGGCCTTTCCAAGATGGTGGCCCGCACAAACTCCACATGTGTTGCCCCAGGCCAAGCGGCTTCCCAAAGCCGGTGGTGCCAATTAACCACCAGTGAGGGAAACAAAGAAACACCTCTACACCTGCACGTTTACATCACAGAAAAACAGCAGAAGTTTCAGAAACACTCAGTAAACCAAATAGACCAGTTAAATCTCCATAAAACACAGAAACAGACGACCTTCCAACTCCGTGGAAGCAAAACCGGAAACGGAGCAACCCGTCTCGTTTCAGACCCTACAGAGGCAAGCCCTTCTCTCCGGTCTGAAATCCTGGAGGGGAATTCCCGTCCCTCCTATCTTAATTCGTGGAAGGCCACTTCTGATCCCTCCTGGGAAGCATGGAACATCTTCTAGCTTCTTGCCTGCTGTAACTTATTCACCGGCAATGTCTCACCTAAGTTCTTTCAGGCATAACCAAGAAATGAGCTCACACAAAATTCACATAAAAAGACAGACAAGACGGACAAGACGCATACCGCGGTCAATCAGGCTCTCCGGTTCAGGGGTCCCTTGGAGGTCTTGGGGATCCCGGACAAGCCCTCAAATGTTGTGCATAAATATCCAATGCAATGCCCAGGTGTTGTAATCCCCAAGAACAACGAGGGAGTCCGATTCCGATGTAAAAACAAAAGAACCTTTACTCAAGTCGACTCGGGGCTCCGTCACAAGCCGGCCATCGCAGTGGCGCGGCAAGGAGGAAGACCCCAAGTTTCAGGAGGACGGGGGCTTTTATTGGGCTGGGAGTAGGTGGGTGGAGTAGTGTGTGATTGGTCGAGGAAAGGGTCAGGGTTGGTTGTGCAAAGGAGGTGGGATGCAGTCAGACTTGGGTCATTTCCTCTGCATCCTTATTGGTCGGTTGGGAAAAGGGTGGTTGAACAACGGGGAACTTTGGGAGGTCTACTCCATCACTTGGGCAATGAAGATGGTGGTGATAGTGTCCAGGGTTGATATTCCCTTAATAGGAATAGTGCTTCTTCCACTGCTTCAGTTGTTTTTTTTTTTTTCACATTGTGGTGGGAAGTCACTCTTGCTGTTCTGTAGCCTACACAGGGTTTGGGTATTAGCATTAATTTGCCATTGGTCCCAGTACTGCTGTGTCTCCCAGACCACCAGGAGGAGAAATTAGATTATTTAAAATGTATATTTCCTTATTATTTCTACTTCTTCCTGATTTTTATTGTCTGGGGGAAGACTGAGATATTTCCTCCTCTTTTATTGATAAATTTAGATCCCTTTTGAGGAGAAGTTTTATAATGTTTCAATATAAATGCTTGCATATAAGATATATTCAACTATTTTAAAACAGAAATAAAAACATCTAAAACAAACAAGTACTCTCAAAAAGAGGAACAGGGACACTAGCCTTTGAACCTTATCACCAACCAACAGGTACAGCAAAGGAGCTTCATATGGTCTAAATGGCACAAAGCCTAAGTGCAGGAGTCAGGATTTGTGTATATGTGTATGTATATATGTTTTCTCACATCCCGTGTGGTTCAGGGTTCAGGATCTGGAAGAGGGATCACACACTAATGAAAGAGATGAGACAAGAGATAATTTAGAAATTGGGGGGGCCAGGCATGATCCCCAGAGGATCGACTCTACTTGTGCTCAGGCCTTACCATCTTTTTATTGAGTTTGGAATATACCCATAGCTCTCAGGCAGGCAAGTTCCAGTAATGGACAGACTATCTTATCAGTAAGGATTTACATGACTATCTGGTGGGGAAGTTGCTTCAGCTACCATTGTCTGAACTAAACAGTGGGTGCATAGCTCTGACCTTTGCCAGAGCTCAAGGGTCACCAACATTCTGGGCTCCTTGTCCACACTTCTCTGCTAGAGAAGTCAATAGGTGGCTTCCCACAGGATTCTCTGTGTACACAAAACAATAAAGAGCAAACCAAGTCCCCTAAAAATAAGAAAGCAAACAAAGAACACCTGTAACCTAATTTTCATTTCAGCCATATGAGAGCTCTCAGAGAGCTCTCAAACAGAACAGAACACAACACAATAGAAAAAATGAGAGTTATCAAACCAAAACTGACTTCCTCCCATGGGATTAGTGCAGAGAAATAAAACTAACAGGTAAAGAGCAGTATGATTCCCCCCATGTCTCAATAATTTAAATTTCTAGAAAAAATGTTCCTATTGCAACACCCCACAAAACATATACAACCATAAAAGTATATGATATCTAAAAATCCATACTGAATTCAGAAGCACACAAATCAGACTGAAACCCAACTGGGGTGTTAGTATTTTCCTTACCCTTTTCTTTCACTGAGTGGCACCTATTGATTTCTTCTAAGATACAGACTGTTCAAAGAATGCAGATGGTGGGGCAACAGGCTACTGCTTGTGCACCCCAGAAACCACTTAATTTGGAATCATTAGCCCACTAGCAACCCATATCCTTCCTTCAGCAGTGTATAGGTAGCAAGAAACTTGCACTGGAAGAAAGGAAGGGACAGTTGCTGAGTAAAATCACTAGGCAGCTTCTAGGGACTTTCAGGAACTCTCACAGGGCTGGTCAACTATAAACAACCTCTTCCAAAGTCTAGGGACTTCCTGAGAGGCTCCCACTCAGCTCTCCTGGCTGGATTGCTAAAAATGAAACTGGCCCAAATGACCCTCATATTATTTTGCCTGCTGTCTTGAAGCCAAACACAGAACACGGGTGCTAATGGAAGGAAAGTGATTTATTCAGGTGCTGACACCCTGAGAAGATGGCAGGATCATGCCTTTACAACCATCTTAACATTGCAGGGTAGGCAAAGGACTTTTATTAAGGAGACTAGGGGCCCGGTGCACAAAAATTTGTGCACTTGGGGATGGAGGTCCCTCAGCCCGGCCTGTGCCCTCTTGCAGTCTGGGACACCTCGGGGGGGGGGGGAGATGTCCACCTGCTGGCATGCCTGGCCAGCCTGGGTGAGGGGCTGAGGGCCATTTTCAGGGTGCCCACAGCCCCTTCATGGTTCATGCACTGGGGGGTGGGAGGGCTTGTGAGTGCAGGCATAGACGTTTCCCACCAGAGGGCCCATGATCGCACACGCCTGGTGGGCCCTCACCATTGAGGGGACACACCTGGTGCAGAGCTGGGTGGCAAGCCAGGGACAGACCCTAGTACAGGATCCCTCAGTGGGGCCCTGCTGCTGAGCAAACACACCCAGGGTGGAGCCAGGCAGCAGACTGGCTTCGGATTCTTCGCACTATGCAGCAGCCACTCCCACACGCCCTGTGGAGGCCCCTGGGGGGCGGATGAAGGTAGCGGACCCTGGATGGGTGCTCCCGCATGCCCCCGAAGAGGCCCCCAGGGCAGAGGCAGGCAGCAGACCCAGGACAGGCATTCCTGGACACCCTACGGAGGCCCACAGGGCAGAGTCAGGCAGCAGACCCAGAATGGGCACTCCTGGACGCCCCAAGGAGGCTCCCGGGGGGGCAAAGCCAGGCAGCAGACCCAGGATGGCTGCTCCTGCACGCCCCACAGAGGCCCCCACACTCCCGCATGCCCCGGGGAGGCCCGCAGGGGGCGGAGCCAGGCAGTGGACCCGGGACAGGCGCTCCTGGATGCCCGAGGAGGCCCCAGGCTGGACCCCCCCCAACTGAGCTGACACACGTGGCACAGCTATGCCGGCCGCGGAGGCTCCCAGTGCAAAGCCGCCCTGCCAGCCTCCATCTTGGCTGGATGAATTTGCATACAGCCACTCTGATTGGCTGGTGGGCGTGGCCATGAGCAGAGGCTCAGCCAGCCTAGGCAGGCAGTTGCAACAGAAGCCTCTGGTTTGCTCTAGCTCCATGGCTGCTGGCCTCCATCTTGGCTGGGTTACTTTGTACACAGCCGCTCTGATTGGCTGGTGGGCGTGGCTTAGGTGTCTCGGGTAATGGTCAATTTGCATATTACTCTTTTATTATATTAGATTGGGGGAAGAGGGTAACAAAGGAATTGTGGCAATATGCAGTTTCACATTCCAGCTCTCAGGTGGTTTCAATGTTCTCTTTTGTGTGTGCCAGCATCTGGTTTTTATATCATTCTGTGGGTTTTATTGCTGATGGCTGGGCACAGGATGTTTCAGGCCTGGCCAATGATTGGACCTGCGATATGCCTGTGGTTGAGGCCAGCAAAAAGTGAAATTGGAACTGCTGCTGCTTGTAACATGCTTAAATATGAGAAAATATTCTAGACTATAAGTTTTGTTAATATATTCTTATTTATAATTCCTTTTCATGGTTCCTCAGAGTAGCATAGATGTTTTCTTTTTTTAAAATATATTTTATTGGTTTTTTACAGAGAGGAAGGGAGAGGGATAGAAAGTTAGAAACATCAATAAGAGAAAGATCGATCAGCTGCCTCCTGCACACCCCCTACTGGGGATGTGCCCACAACCAAGGTACATGCCCTTGACTGGAATCAAACCTGGGACCCTTAAGTCTGCAGGCTGACACTCTATCCACTGAACTCAAGCGATCAGGGCTAGACTTTTTCTTTTTTACAATCTGATAGTCCTTATTTTTCCTTCACTTTTGATGGATTAATTTCTTGAAAACAACCAGTTTTTCTTTCTACACTAAAAAAAGTTTAAATACTTTTCCCCTTCAGTTGTGTGGTTTCTGGATGAAAAATATGCTGCAATTCTTTTCCTTGTACTACTAAAAATAAGGTACTATAAGTTTTGCTGGGTTTTTTTTCCCCCCCTTCTGGCCTTCATTGGTAATTACTTCTGTCTTTTGTTTTCAGTTTGAATATAATATGTCTGTTAAAAAGCCTATTTGTTATTCTCTGTTCTTTGCTCTCTGTCATTAATTTTAGAATGTCCTTGGTTAATAGCTTTAATAGTTATTTTATATTTTTCTTCATTTTTTTTTGGTATTCAAGATATTTTTAAGGGTTATACCTTTGGTATTTTCCCACAGTTATTGAATGTTCTTTATAAAAAACAGATGTTTTTTTTTTTTTTTCTGTTTCTGTTTCAGTTTTGTAAAGTTTCTATTTACTTAGCTTCAAATTCACTGATTCTCTCTTTAGCTGTGTAGTATACTTAGTCCATCAAATGCATTATTTATTTGTTACATTGTGTTCTTTTTTCTATTTTGAGCATTTACTTTCATTTTTTTCTCAAGCTTCAATCTCAATGCTTATATTACCCATTTGTTCTTGAATGTTGTCAACTTTTTCCATTAAAGCTGTTAAAATATTAATTATAATAACTTAAATTTCTTATCTGAAAATTCCAAAATCTGTGTCATATATGACTCTGGTTCTAAAGCTTGTTTCTTGTGTGTTTTTTCCTCTCTCTTCTTCTTCAAATTTTGCTTTTTCTTTTATTTTTTCATGCCATATAATTTTTTATTAAAAGCTTGACATGCTGTATTGGGTAATAAAACCTAATGTAAATAGTTTTTAATAGAAGATTCATGTTTATCTGGATAGGATTTGGGCTGACTAGCATTTACTTTAGCTATCTGTGTGAAAGGCTTCAATATCCTCTAATTTACATACTTTGTTTCTACTTTTGACTTTGAGATTTTCTAATTACTTGTTCTCAGACAGAGTCTGTGTTACAATTATTTTAGCTATATTCTAATTTATGACCTCAGAGTTCCATTGATGTGGTGGTAACACTGAGAGTGGTGGAATGTTCTATCTTCAATTAAATCTCAGTCTTGCACTAAACCTGGGAATGTTACATTCATAAATGTTTCTCCAGTAATGCTGCATAGTTTTTCCCCTTGCACCTCTCCTTCATTCCCTGACTACAAAATCCCCAATCTATTTCTTTGAAGCCTTAAAATATACACCATATATTTTCCTTTAGGTGACGCAGGGCAACTAGAGGCAGATGCTGTGGGAATTCCTTTCCTCCATCTGTAATATATTTTCAGAAATGTTCTTGGGAGATAATAGTAGTATTTCACAACAGTTACTCTCTCCTATCCCCATGGTCTTTATACAATCCTTAATATGAAAACCAAGTACAGTTCTTGAAGGAAAAATCCATGAATTTGTCAGTCACTTCTGAAGTCTGTGACTCTCCACATGGTTCTCATTCCCTATTAGTCAATAAGCTCTAGAACTTTATTGTCAAAATACCCTCTAAATGTTCATACCAGTTTATGGCTCTATTAGTTTTAATCTTTCTGTAAAGATCTCAGAATATGCTGGCCTTTCCATATTTTGGAGCAATGCTTTTCCCTACAACTGCAATTCTCTCATTGGTCCATGAAAAATATTTGCTTTTAAGTTTTGTTTTTTCTGTTTTAACTCTGAGAGTGACTATTTCCATGCTCTTTATATAATGGAATTAAACATAAATTTCTCCTGGTTTCTTTTTTGTCCTTTCTAATATTGCTTAAGATGATAAATCTGCAAAGACTTTAATGTCAGGAAGACCTGTAATTTTCCAATAACTTTGAGTAGTCTATTAAACTATTTCAAGATTGGTGAAGAGTCGCAAAGATAATTATAAAGTTGCTTGGCTCATAGTCTGTATTCAATAAAAATTTCATTATCCTTCCCACTTCATACATGTGAAATCTATCTCATACCAATGACTTTAAGGACCAGTACTTAAAATTATATATGTTTTTAAACTTGGTATTCAGGCATCCTATATAATAAAAGGGTAATATGCAAATTGACCCTAACAGCAGAACCACTGGTAATGACTGGTCACTATGACACACATTGACCACCAGGGGGCAGATGCTCAATGCAGGAGCTTCCCCTGGTGGTCAATGTGCTCTCATAGGGGGAGCTCTGCTCAGCCACAAGCCAGCTGACAGTACAACTGTCATGTCGGGACAGCTGACAGTACAACTGTCATGTCGGGAGCATCTCCCGCCTCCTCAGCAGTGCTAAGGATGTCTGACTGCAGCTTAGGCCTGTTACCTCCTGGCAAGTAGACATCCCTCAAGGGCTCCTGGGCTGCCAGAGGGATGTCTGACTGCCAGCTTAGGCCAGATCCCCCTGGGAGTGGGCCTGAGCCAGCAGGTAGACATCCCCTGAGGAGTCTCAGACTGTAAGAGGGCACAGGCCAGGCTGGACTGAGGGACCCCCCTGAGTGCACAAATTTTTGTGCACTGGGCCTCTAGTTGAATCATAAAATTGTAGGGACCTGATGTCTAACACCTAACACTTAGAAAACATATTTGTGCATTTGTTCATAATCATGCATTCCTCTTTCTCATAATTTTTTGAGCAATATCTTGGAAAAAGAATTGTTATATATATTTTTTAATTACTTTGAAGTTTAATAGGCAATTTACAAATGAAAGAAAGGAAACTATTACTCAATAAAAACTATAAATTATAAACACAAGGTTCATGGTGAATAACTGATGAGTTAAGTATGTACAAAAAGAAGCTACATAGGAGGAACTGTATATGCTACACTAACATAGATTCCATTGCCTCCAAAAAGCCCAGACTTTATCTAATGTTTAAAATTGGACATGATATTTTATCTACTCTAATAAAAGAGTAATATTGAAATTGAACTTTTCTCTGGGACACCTAAGCCACACCCACCAGCCAATCAGAACAGCTATATGCAAATTAACCCAGCCAAGATGGAGGCCAACCACCACAGAACTAGATCAAACAGGAGGCTTCTGTTGCACCAGGAGTAAACTGTCTGCCTAGGCTGGTTGGGCCTTTCTCTGCTCAAGGCAACATAGTTATAATTATAGCAACCACAGAGCTGAAGCAAACAGGAGGTTTACATTGCACCACCGATGGAGGAAACTGTCTGCCTAGGCCAGCTGGGCCTCTACTAAGGCAACATTGTTTCCATAGAGCTGAAGCAAACAGGTGGCTTTGTTACCTGCCTAGGCCTCGGCCTAAAGCAACAGTGTTTCAATTATAGAAAATAAATAAACCCCAGAAACCTGATTCCAGCCAGCCTTGCTAGGACATTGGGTCAATGGGAGCTGTGGGCAGCCTGAAAGCCTGAAAATGGCCCTCAGCCCCACACCCAGGCTGTCCAGTTACCCCAATAGGGACCAGAACCCTGAACGGACCATGGACAGCCTGAAAACAGCCCTCAGCCAGTCACCCAGGCTGCCCAGGTACTCCAGTAGGGACCCGAACCCTGAATGGACTGTGGACAACCTGAAAACGCCCCTCAGCCCATCACCCAGGCTGACCACACCACAATGGGGTGAGGGTTCACACTGGGGGGCTTTGCCAGCCTGAAAACAGCCATCAGCCCCTCACCCAGGCTGGCCAGACATGCCAGCAGGTAGACATCCCTTGAGGGGGCCTAGTCTGTGAGAGTGCATAGGCTTGGGCTGAGGGACCTCCCTAGTGCACAAATTTTTGTGCACCGGGCCCCTAGTATTAGTATAATGTAAAATAAACCATTTGCTTGTACCATACTTTGCTCTCTCTCAGTCCCATCTGAACCTTTGACTGAAAGAAAGTTGCTGAGGTAAATTTGGTTCTATGTCAACAAATGCTATAAGTTAATTTTATACATCTTTATATTAACCCATGCACATCATTTCATGTATTTATGACATCCTATCATTTTAAAATTATAAATTTTTAGGCATTTATATTTTAAAATGTGCTTTTACTTTATTGTCTCTCTTCTTGCTATAATCCAATAAATCTGAGAGAGCAAATGTGTATATCATAATTTTCTGATAAAAAAATAAAGTTCATCCCTGACTGGTTTGGCTCAGAGGATAGAGCATCGGCCTGTAGACTCAAGGGTCCTAGGTTCGATTCTGGTCAAGGGCATGTACCTTGGTTGTGGCACATACCCATTAAGGAGTGTGCAGGAGGCAGCTGATCGATGTTTCACTCTAATTGATGTTTCTAACTCTCTATCCCTCTCCCTTCCTCTCTGTAAAAAGAAAATAAAATATATTTTAAAAAAATAAGAAAAAAATTAAGTTCAGCTATTAAACAATCTGCCCAGAGTCATCCATCTGGTATTAAACTTAGGAATACAGACTTGGAGGAAAGAAAAATTCAGTATGTCCCTGTCCCTCTATTTGACTTCCTCTGTATGTCTGTAAATAAATACATATTTCAGGAAGATATCTATACTATTTATCTTGATGACATTCAAACAATAAATAGTCATGTTATTTTGCATTGTACTAGCCCAGTATTCCAATAACATGACAATAATTTAAAAATATTTATTTACTTTTTAAGATACACCCAGATTTGTTGCATTGTTTAATTCACAAACTATAATAATACTGGAAAGTTGGTGGTAAAGGTACGTTCTAATATATGGGAAGGTAAACTGGATCATTAATAATTGAGGAAAAATGCCCAGGTTCCCACTGATAATTAGTTGCAAGTTTATTTTGATAGCACATATAATCATAGTGCCATATATTTATGTGGCATTACAGCTTAAACATCACTTACACATAAACTATCTCAATAAATGCTCTCAACTATTGAAACTAATAGTCATCCTTGCATTTACAGATGTGAAAATCTTGGGTCAAATAATAGGTAAATGCAACACAGTTCTTAATTGGGGTACCTAGGTACAGAATCCAGATTTCACTAACCCTCAGAAATTTTTGTCCAAATTCACATTAACTCTTAGGGTAGCTATACAATTTTCAGAAGTGTGAAATGATATTTTAGCCACTCTTCTGTTTGTCATACCAATTAGAGCAAAGGGCATTTATATGTTTTATTCAAAAATGCCAACATGTAGATAAATACTTAAAAAATCTTTATTGTTTATATTATTACAGTTGTTCCTATTTTTTACCCCCATAGCTCCTCTCCTCCCAGTTCCCACCCCACCCTCTGCCCTTATCCCCCCCCCCCGACTGTCCTCATCCATAGGTGTACGATTTTTGTCCAGTCTCTTTCCACACTCCCAACACCCCTTTCCCCCTGTGAATTGTCAGTCCACTCCATTTCTATGCCCCTGATTCTATTATATTCACCAGTTTATTCTGTTCATCAGATTTTTTTTATTCACTTGATTTTTAGATTCACTTGTTGGTAGATATCTATTTGTTGTTCATAATTTTTATCTTTACTTTCTCTTCTTCTTCCTCTTCTCAAAGGATACCTTGCAACATTTCATATAATACTGGTTGGGTGGTGATGAACTTTTTTAGCTTTTTCTTGTCTATGAAGCTCTTTGTCTGACCTTCAATTCTGAATGATAGCTTTGCTAGGTAAAGTAATCTTGGTTGTAGGTGCTTGCTATTCATCATTTTGAATATTTCTTGCCACTCCCTTCTGGCCTGCAAAGTTTCTGTTGAGAAATCAGCTGACAGTTGTATGGGTGACCCCTTGTAGGTAACTGATTGATTTTCTCTTGCTGCTCATAGCCAAGTGGCCTGGAGGTCAATTCCTCTCAGTGAAATCAACAACAATCAAGGCTTAACTACAAGACTGTGCATAAAGCCAACAAAGCATTGCACCAAGAGTACCCACCTCAGTAATTGAGGAGACTGAGCCACTGGGCCCTATAGAACACCTAGCACAGAAAGCCAGTCTATTAACATAGGGAAGCAGCCAAAATGCAGAGATAAAGAAACAGGTCACAAAGGACAGAAATGGAGGAAAGCAAATGACTGGATATAGAGTTCAAAACCACAGTTATAAGGCTTTTCAAGAATATTCTAGAGACTGCCAATAAATTTAGTGAGACCCTTGAGGATATGACAAAGGACCAGCTAGAAATTAAGCACACACTGACCGAAATAAAGAATAATATAAAAAGATCCAAGAACAGACTAGAACATCGCAAGAATCAAGTCAAAGATATGAAATACAAAGAAGCAAAAAACTCCCAGCCAGAAAATCAAAAAGAAAAAAGAATCCAAAAATATGAAGATAGTGTAAGGAATCTCTGGGACAACTTCAAGTATACCAACAGCAGAATTATAGGGGTGCCAGAAGAAGAGAGAGAGCAAGATATTGAAAACCTATTTGAAGAAATAATGACAGAAAACTTCCCCTACCTGGTGAAAGAAATGGAGTTACAAGTCCAGGAAGCGAAGAGAACCCCAAACAAAAGGAATTCAAAGAGGAGCACACCAAGACACATTATAATTAAAATGCCAAGGGCAAAAGACAAAGAGAAAATCTTAAAAGCAGAAAGAGATAAATACTTTTTGATAAATTTTATGTAAAGGTCCTTTTCAAAGAGGATACACAGATGGCCAAGAGACACAATAAAAAATGTTCAGCCCTAGCCAGTTTGGGTCAAGGACAAAGTGTTGGTCTGTGGAATGAAGAATCCCAGGTTCGATTTCTGTCAAGGGCACATGCCCGGGTTGCAGGCTTGGTCCTCAGTGAAGGGTGTGCAGGAGCCAGCCAATCAATGATTCTCTTTCATCATTGATGTTTCTCTCTCTCCAAAAGAAATAAAAATATAATTTTTAAAAAATGCTCAAAGTCACTAATCATCAGAGACATTCAAATTTAAATGATAATGAGGTATCACCTCACAGTCAGAATGCTTATAATCAACAAATCAACAAATGACAAGTGCTGGCTAGGATGTGGAGAAAGGGAATCCTTCTTGTACACTCCTGGTGGGAATGCAGACTGGTGCTACCACTATGGAAAATGTATGTAGTTTCCTCAGAAAATTAAAAAAGGAAATCTCATCTTGCCCAGTGATCCCACTTCTAGTAATACATATATCCTAAGAAACCAAAAACACCAATCAGAAAGAATATATGCACCCCTATGTTCATAGCAGCGTTATTTACAACTAGAGGCCAATTGCATGAAATTCACACACTCAGGGGGGTCCCTCAGCTTGGCCTGTGCCACTCACAGTCTGGGAGCCCTCAGGGGATGTCTGACTTATGTCTTAGGCCTGCTCCCACAGGCAGTCAGACATCCTTAGTGCTGCTGCAGAGACTGGAGAGGCTCCCACTACTGCCGCTTCACTCCCCAGCCTGACTTCTGGCTGAGTGGTGCTCCTGCTCTGGGAGCTCACTGACCACCAGGGAAGAGCTCTTTGATGAGTGAGCCTGGCTTCTGGCTGAGTGGTGCTCCCCCTCTGGGAGCGCACTGACCACCAGGGAAGAGCTCCTTGTTGAGTGTCTGCCCTCTGGTGGTCAGTGCACATCATAGCTACCAGTCATTCCACCATTCAGTCAATTTTCATATTAGCCTTTTATTATATGAGGCTAATATAGAAGCAGTCCAATTGACCATCAGTAGATGACTGGGTAAAAAAGCTGTGTGACATTTATACCATGGAATATTGAAGCAGGGGGTCTCCCAGGGGTGAGGACGACGGAGCCCCTAAGCGCTAGGATGCCTGCATGCACAACTCTGGAGACAAGTTTCTGTAATGCAGGTCTAATTATATTGAGGAAGTACAGCAGTATATATAGTGGAGGTGGCCAATCATGGAACGTCTTCTTAGGGAGCCAATGAGCGTAAAAGTCGGGGTACTGTGTACGTGGCTCTAGGAGGGGCTCAGGCGGGTGTTGCCATTTTCTGGTTTGCCAGAAAGATATAAATTGCTGGAGTGTGCTCACAGCATTGCATCAGCCACTGCATCGAGATAAACCTCCTGTGCTCTACCTACAGAATATTATGCAACAGTAAAAAAGAAGGATCTCTTATTCTTTGAGACAGCATGGAGGGAGCTAGAGAGTATTATGTTGAGTGAAATAAGACAGTCAGAGAAAGTTAAGTATCACATTATCTCACTCATATGTGGAATGTAATGAACAAAATAAACTGATGAACAAAATAGTAGATCCAGAAGCATGGTAGCATGCAGCAGACTGAGGAATCTCAGAGGGAAGGTGGTTCAGGGAGAGATTCACCAAAGAACTTATATCTATATGTGCATAACCCATGGACACAGACAATATCATTGTAGGTCTGGGATAGTTCAGGTGTGGAGTGGAGGGAGTCAATGGTGGGAAAGAAGGGGACATCTGTAATACTTTCAATAATAAAGATAAAATTTTAATAAACAGTGTTAACAATTGTACTGTTCTGCATTAGTCTTGATCATCAAATTAAATAAATGTGTTCTCAATTCTTATTTTTCTATTGCTCTTGGTTATCCAAATATATTGAAGCCAAATTTTATGTTCTGAGCCTGCATCTACACAATATCAAAACTAAAGACTAATTCACTGGAATTGAAATGAAAGCCAGGATGTAAATGGGGAGTAAAAATATTATCTTATTCTATCACCATTTATCCCTCCTATACCTTCTTCTCCCTACCCTCACCACCCTTCCCCTCTTGTAATCACCATGGTGTTGTCTAGGCCTATGAGGTTTTTTATTTTTTGTTTTTGTTTGCCTATTCTTATCCCTTCAGCTTTTTCACCAAGCTCCACAAGGCCCATCCTTTCTGGCAGCTGTCAGTATGTTCTCTATTTATGAGTCTGTTTCTATTTTGTTTGCTGGCTTATTTTGTTCATTATATTTCACATATGGGTGAAATCATATGGATGGTCAGCACACAATACAATATACAGTTGATGTATTATAAAATTGTACACCTAAACACTTTATTATCCAATGTCACCCCAATAAATTCAATTACAAAAACATTAAAAACATTTGATTGGATTAACCAGCTTTTTTACTAAAAAATTTAGAAGCAAATGTCTCATTTTTATTATACATAAATTGGGGTTAGAATAATTATTCTGCATACATTTTTTGCAAATAGCCATACATTCATTGAAGGGAATGTTGTGACAATAATTATGAAGTTGAGATTTTCCTTAGTTATACTGTTACCTTTATAAGAAATTATGGATTTGCAAACCTTAATGCATTCAACTGTCAAAGTTGAAGTTATTAAGAAGGCTATACATTTTTTCAATGTTTTGAGAAGTAAAAATTACAACAGAATCCATGATGTACTATTTTCATTTATTTTATAAAGCATCACATTCTCAGATGCTCTAAAAATTAAATTCATTTTCTTTTCTCAAATTCTTCAGTATCTAGCAAAGTACATTCAACTGGAGCTTACTTAACTAGAAATAGAGTTTGAAAACTTTGTTTTGCTTCGTATTGACTATATTTTCCTCCATAAGCAAAATGTGTGGGATTAGAATGAATATTTAAAGATGCTACAAGAATGCAATTCAACTTCTAATGAGCAATATGCAATTAAGCTTATTCAGTAAATCTTGTAAAAGTACCAGTAAAAAAAAAGCTACAGATATAAACAGAAGCATGTATACATATTTTTAACAATGCCAAATTTACACTTAAATAAGGATAAATGTTTTATGTTCCAAAATATACATAATAAGAAAGTAAATAGCCTTGTGAGAAACTAATAAATCATGAAATGGTGATATAGGATCTAGGTTTTAACTCCTTTATTGAATCACTAACTTCTGTTTTGTCAATGTATAGATGGTAAAATGTGGGAAGTATGTCATCACAGCAGATATATTTAATCAATACAGTCCATTAGAAATTGCTTTGACAATCAGCCAGTTTTTACATTTTTAATCTCCACTTTCATCGAGTTGCCTGGTTACTGCAAAATAAATTGAGCACTTATTTCACAGGGTTTGTAGAAATAATTTATGCTTACCCCTTTGTAGTTGTCATTTTGTATTTTCTACTATGTATATACTAGTAAAATCAATATTTTATTTTTTTCCTTTTTAGTACATGTTCTTTATTTTTTAATGTATTGGGGTGACATTGATTAATAAGATTATATATGATGTTTATTCCAGCCATCATAAGGGAGACAACATAAAATATTTTGGGTGCCATTTTTTATTTTAAAATACAAAAAAAAATAATTGATTTCATAGTGGCAAAGCAGTCCAACAAAGTAAGTTTTTGTTTCTTTAGACAGGACTATAATGAAAAACATTTTACTAAGCAAAAATTTAAACCAAGTCCCTACAAGCTGCCTAAAATTCAGTAACCAAATTGAATTTAGTGGGTTGTTAATAGCAGTTTGCTTAGTCTTCTGGCAAAGAGCATTGTCACTGGTGATGACCTACCCAATAGGCACCTAATCTCTTGTTTTTCTTGTTAAGATAAGCCAAATTTGGCTCACATGTTAGGTCCTTTGGACTTTATGTAGATCACTTTATGAAATACATTTAATTAGTCTTAGTCACTTATAATAATTCCATGGCCAGTGATTATTTTAAGCATAGGCACATGAGATATAAAAAAAAACATCAGTTAAGGTTGCTCCAGTAAAGTTTTTTAAATTTATAAGGAACACATACAATATGGTTTTGCTTCTCTTTGTTTTTTGATACTATTATGGGAGAATATAATGTTTAGTCATAAAACAACTATGTTCTGCCCATGAGTAAAATATCAAAGCTTAACAGCATACAAAGCAACAAGAAGCTCTAATATGCTTGACCTCTTGAATTAATCAGTCTGGAACTATTACCTTTTACTTCTTGATTAGCAGGATAGTATACCTCTGTTTGGCTTTTAGTTGGGTATTATATTACTTGAAGACCAAAGCATTCTAGCAGGCAGAGATTATGAAACTAATTGTTTTTGTGCTGATATTTTTACTTGAATCACTCAAGTCAACATGATGTAGTAATAATAAAAGAAAGGTGAAAATCTGCCTCTAGATGGGACACAAAGAGTAATGGTATTTTTTTAAAGTTGATATTTTATAGAAATACTTTTCATATACACTAAACAAAGAATTCAGACTAGCTCTGTTATTGCTGAAACTATTGATGCTCATGCTGGGCTGACCAGCAGATCCCGAGCAACAGATGAACAGATTACTTTGACACATGTTTCTGTGAAAAAGAAGTTAAGGGGCTAGTTTGCTCTAGTAGCAAATAGCCCTGTTCACCTAACTCATCAGGCCTTTATTGTCTCAACAGCTTGAACTAAAATTAACCTCTAGATTCAATCAGCAGAGTAAGTATCCTTGAGAAAGAACATGCTTCCACAAGGTTGGTTCTTTAAAGACTAAATATAGAGGTTTTAACAAAACACCCCGAGGATTAGACTTGTTTGGAAAAGTCAAGGTAGGAGCTGCTGTCTTCAACAAGGTTCCCCCAGAAGCCCCCGACCTTTTGGAGAATCCTCCTTACAGATTTTCCAACCAAGTCCTGTGCTTTCCCACAGCTCACATAGTTACCCTATACAATAAAGAGGTAATATGCAAATTAACCTTCACGACCTCACAAGATGGCTGTCTATGACCAAGCCTGCAAGGGAGTTAGTGAAGGATGATCAAATGACTGAACAGCAGGCTGTGTGGGGTGGCCAGGCTGGTGGGGGGTGGTGAAGGGCAACCAAGCCAGCAGGGAGGGCAGTTGGGAGCAACCAAGCTAGCAGGGGGACAGCTAGGGGTAAACCAGGTTGGCAGAGGGGGGAAGTTGAGGGGTCACCAGGCCAGCAGAGGGGGCAGAAGGAGGCAACCAGGCTGGCAGCAAGGGGAAGTTAGGGGTGACCAGGCCAGCAGGGGGAGCAGTTAGGGGTAACCAAGCAAGCAGGCAGGTAAGCGATGAGGAGCCAGCAGTCAAGGATTGTGATAGGGATGTCCAACTGCCAGTTTAGGACTGATAACCAGTAGTTGGACACCCCCCAAGGAGTTCTGAATTGGAGAGGGTGCAGGCTGGGCTGAGGGGACTACCCCCTCTTGCACGAATTTCATGCACCAGGCCTCCAGTCTATATATAAAAAAGCTTAAGCAATCAGCTGGCCATTCAACCATTTGACTGGTCAATCAGTAGCTATGACATGCACTGACCACCAGAGGCTCAATGCACAAGCATGGAAACATAAAGCAGTCTGATGAATCTCAGAAGGAAGGGGGAGAGGGGAGGGCGGGAAGAGATAAACTAAAGATTTTATATGCATACTAGAGGTTCGGTGCACCCTTTCGCAATCAGGGACTCCTTGGGGGATGTCAGAGGCCTTGTGCACAGACTTGGCCCAATCCCCACAGGCCAGGCCAAGGGACCCCACTGGTGCATGATTCTGTGCACCAGGCCTCTAGTGTTTACATGAAATGTGAGCTCACAGTGTTAACATTTTAGTGAAATTTCTATTCTTTAAAAGTAAACACACCAGCAATCCTTGTGGCACAGTTCCCATAACATAAAACTTATATTCCAAGTTTCCAAGATGTAATTATCAACAATACTTAAGACACTGAATTGGCAAAGAAAATACTCTTTACCCCATCTATGCCAGTTTTCATTCTCAGATTATTGGATTGGTGATTTGCAGCTAATCCTACAGTTTTATAAGCTGAAACATATGGTAACTTATTACACAATAACCTTATTTATCTAGCATCTTCAAAATGAAGAGGTTTCGCCCAGCCAGTGTTGTTTAGTGGTTGAGCATTGACCCATGAACCACCAGATCACTTCCTGGTTACTACACATGCCCAGGTTATGGGCTCAATCTCCAGAGGGGGTGTTCAGGAGACAGCCTACCCATGTTCTTTCTCATCAGTGTTTCTATCTTTCTATCCCTCTCCTTTCCACTCTTCTAGAGTCAATAAAAACGTGTATTTAAAAAAAAAAAAAAAGAAGAGATTTTGCCCTAGCCAGTTTGGCTCAGTGAATAAAGGATTGACCTGCGGACTGAAGTATCCCAGGTTTGATTCCAGTCATGGGCATGTGCTATGGTTACAGGCTCGATTCCCAGTAGAGGGTGCGCAGGAGGCAGCCAATCAAGTTATTCTCTCTCAAGTGTGAGAGAGATAGAGTGATCTCTCTCTCTCTCTCTCTCTCTCTCTCTCTCTCTCTCTCTCTCTCTCTCTCCTGCTCCCTTTCTTTCTGAAATCAATAAAAAATACTTTTTTTAAAAAAAGAAGAGATTTCAACAGCTCACCCTGTCTGCCAAAGCCAACCAGCTACAAGATGGTGATATTGCATAGCATGATGTGGAATTTTGTAAAGCATCACTTCACTAAGAAATATGGGCAGGAAGAGAAAATTAACAATTCTGTGAGTATGTCATTTTGATTCCAATCACATAGTGTTCAATCTATCAGAACTTTGCTTACTTATATATTATTTGCTAATTGACTTTACTGTATTATGAAAATATTTCAAGCCTTAAATAAAAAAGTATCCCATCCTGGTACAAATAAATTACATACTTAGGAATAAAAACTAAGGAACCAAAAGATCTATACTCAGAAAACTACCAGACACAAGAAAGAAACAGAGGAAGATATAAATAAATGGAAGAATATATGATGTTCATTGACTGGAAGAATTAACATCATTAAAATGTCTGTACAACCCAAAGCAATCTATAGATTCAACACAATCCTTAATAAAATACTACAGATATATTTCACAGATCTAAAAAAAATACAAAAATTGATATGGAACCAGAAAAAAAAAACCCTGACTATCCACAGAAATCTTGAGAAAGAAGAATAAAATAGAAGGGATCACAATACTGGATATCAAATTATACTATAAAGACACTGTAATCAAAAGAGCCTGATACTGGCACAAGATCAGGCATATATGTTAATGGAACAGAACAAAGAACCCAGAAATCAACCTAAGCTATTACACTCAATTAATATTTGACAAAGGAGGCATATCTCATAGCAATATGTTCACCATACAACTCCTAGGGCAAGGAAAGCAAAGGAAAAAAATAAAATAAACAAATGTCAAACTGAAAAGGTCCGGTACAGCAAGAGAAAAAATAAGAGAAAAAAAATAAGAGAAATCCCACTGTACAGGAGAACATATTTACTAATGATAGACCTGATAAGGGATTAATTTCCAAAATATGTGAAAGACTAATACAACTTAACAAAAGGGAGGCAAACAATCCAATTAAAAAAATGGGCAAAGAACCTAAACAGATAGTTCTACAAAGAGGACATACAAATGATCAAAAGACATAAAAAAATTCTCAAAGTCAGTAATCATCAGAGAGATGCAAATTATAACAATGATGTATCATCTCACACCTGTCAGAAAGTGCTGGCGAGGATGTGGAGAAAAGGGAACCCTAGTATACTGTTGGTGGGAATGTAGACTTGTGCAGCCACTATGGAAAACAGTATGGAGTTTCCTCAAAAAATTAAATATAGAAATGCCATTTGACCCAGTAATGCTATTTTTAGGAACATATCCTAACAATCCTGAAACACTCATCAGAAAGAATATATACACCTCTATATTCATAGTAGCACTATTTACAATAGCTATTATCTGGAAATAGCCCCAAGTATCCATAAGTAAATGAGCTGAAAAAAATAAAGCTGTGGTACATTTGTACCATGGAATACTATTCAACTGTGAAAAAAGAAGAATCTCTGGAGGGAGCTGGAGTGAAATATGCTGAGTGAAATAAGCCAATCAGAGAAAAACAAGTATCACATGATCTCACTTACATGTGGAATCTAATGAACAAACTAAACTGATGAACAAAATAGTTCTACAGGCATGGAAGCATGCAGCAGATAGTAGAATCTAAGACAGAAGGGAAGAGGGGCTGGAAGATATTCACCAAAAACTTATAAGTATACTAGAGGCCTGGTGCATGAAAATCAAGCAGAGAGAGTGGGGCATGGTGTCCCTCAGCCTGGCCTGCACCCTCCCCAATCTGGGACCACTCTGAGGATGTCCAACTGCCAGTTTAGGCCCAATTCCACAGGCCTAAACCGGCAGTCAGACATCCCTCTCGAAATCCAGGACCACTGGCTCCTAACCACTCACTTGCCTGCCTGCCTAATGCCCCCAACTGCTCTCCCCTGCTGGCCTGATCACTCTCAACTGCCCTCCCCTGCCATCTTGGTCACTCCCAATGGTCTTCCCCTGCCAGCCTGGTCGCCCCCACTGGCCCTCCCCTGCAGGCTTGGTCACTCCCAAAAGCCCTCCCCTGCTGGCCTGATCTCACCCATAACTGTGCTCCCCTGCTGGCCTATTTGCCCACAACTGCCCTCTCCTGCCAGCCTGATCTCACCCCTCACTGCCTCTGCCTTGGCCCCCACCACCATGGCTTTGTTTGGAAAGAAGTCGGACATCTGGAAGATGGTTGGTTGACCTAGTCTAATTAGCATATTACCTTTTATTAGGATAGATATGCATAACACATGGACACAGACACTAATGCAGTGAAGGCCTGGGGAGGGGACAGGAGTGTGGTGGGAGGGATCAATGGGGGAAACAAGAGGGACATCTGTGATACTTTCAACAAAAAAGATAATTTTTTAAAAAAGAGAGATGCAAATAAAAAAGACAATGAGGTACCATCTCACACCTGTCAGGATGGCTGTCATCAACAAATCAACAAACAATAAGTACTGGTGAGGATGTGGAGAAAAAGGAACCCTTGTGCACTGCTCGTGGGAATGCAGACCAGTGCAGCCCCTGTGGAAAACAGTATGGAGTCTTCTCAAAAAATTAAAAATGGGACTCCCATTTGACCCAGTAATCCAACTTCTAGGAATATATCACAAGAAATAAGAAAAACAGCAATCAGAAAGAATATATGTAACCCTATGTTCATAGCAGTACACTTTACAATAGCTAATCTAAGATTTGGAAACAGCCTAAGTGCCCATCAGTAGATAAATGGATTAAAAAACCATGGTACGTCTTCATAATGGAATACTACACTACTGTAAAAAAGGAAGGAACTCTTACCATTTGCAACAGCATAAATGAACTTGGTGAGCAATATGCTAAGCAAAATAATCCAGTCAGAGAAGGATAAGTATCACATGATTTCACTCATTTGTTGAATATAATGAACAATGTAAACTGATGAAGAAAAATGGATCCAGAGACAGAGAATCAACAAATAGATCATCAAACTTCAGAGTGAAGGCATGGGAGGTGGGGGGAAGGAGGTAAGAAATCAACCAAAGGACTTGTATGGATGCTTATAAGCATGACCAATGGACACAGATAGTAGGTGGGTGAGGGCATATGCTAGGGGATGGGAGTGGACAGGGAGAGGTCATGGAGGAAAAGAGGAGACATATGTAATACTTTTGTAATACTTTAAAAATAAATAATTTAAATTTAAAAAAAGAAAGAGAGAGAATCTATCATAGTCTTAGTCAAGAGACTCCTCCATAGGTAATGAGTTCAGGTAGGGGCAACAGAGGAATTGTGAGGGAGGGGCTTGTACTATATAAGATTAGTGAGGAGTGTTCATTCCCTCAGAAAGATGAGTTCTGTTGGTAGTGCAGGAGAAGGCCTCAGCACAAGGACCGTAGTGACTATCACTTCAACTCTCTTTCTAGAGCCACACAGTCCAGTCTATTCTCACAAGACTCTGTGCTTCAGCTTACCCTCCCTATGTGGGATCTCTGGGCAAGTGGCTGCAGGATACGTTTTGTGCGCTGGATCTTTAATAGTGCACCTGTTTCTAGCAGAATCTCATTTCTTCCTGATGTACAGAACCTGCACAGATCACAACCAGATGTTATGTAGGTGACTCCTCTATGTTCTTTTGTTCCCATCTGGGGAGTCAGCATGTGTTTGAAATCCTATTTTCATCAGGGGAGATTTTTGCAGCTGAGATACAACTTCAGATTCTCAGCCACCTGTAGTTGTGGGGCCATCCCTCCTCATGTCTCCATACTTCATGCCAGTCTCCATGTGGCTTCTTATATAAATCCTTGGTTATAAGGATGCTGTTCAACTAGTATTGAGCTGGTTATTGAGGTCAATTATTCAATAATTTACTTGTAATTCCAGGTTAGGACTAGAAGGTGAAGAATACAACTGCCAACTAGTTTGCAGTCATCTTCCTGTTTATTGCTTCAAATTGTTTTATTTTGTGTGTGGAGTTTTTATTTTTATTTTTTTATATATATTTTATTTATTTTTTACAGAGAGGAAGGGAGAGGGATAGAGAGCCAGAAACATCAATGAGAGAGAAACATCGATCAGCTGCCTCCTGCACACCCCTTACTGGGGACGTGCCTGCAACCAAGATACATGCCCTTGACCGGAATCGAACCTGGGACCCCTCAGTCCTCAGGCCCACGCTCTATCCACTGAGCTAAACCAGTCAGGGAGTGTGTGGAGTTTTTAGAGCTTTCTTTATAAAAGTTGTGTCATCTGAGAGAGACAAAATGGTGATGGTATAGATGGACGTGTCCCAAGCCTTGTCCCGGAGTAGATAGGGTGAGCAACTGAAATGAGTAACATTCAGCCCGAATTGGCGGAGACTCAGCTAAGAGACGGTTTGCAGCCAGGAAGAGCAGAGGATCCCTGGAGAAAGGTAAAATCAAGGCTTTGGGAAGGAGAATCTGCCAGACCTCTGAGCCCTGAGTGTCAGAGGTAATCTGCACGGAACCAGCACTGAGTTGCATTTCTTGGGACAGGCACAGTGTCTGACTGTGGAAAGAAGGTCTGCAGAACTGCTGGACTGCAAGGGACACTAGATCTGGCTCCACAGTCAGAAAAGGCTGAAGAGGAGTGGCAGCAGGAGAGGAGCATGCAGAGGTGCAGTCTCTCCCTCTTCTGTGGCCTGTGCATTAAGCCTAGTGCATAGGACCTTTCAGATGCAAACACTTAACTCATGGCTGGAGTGTGGGAGAAGGTGAGGACTTGTGGAATCTGGGGAGAAAGGGGGTCCAGAAGAAGTGGCAGTGAGTTTGGTACTGAGTCATGCCTAAGCCCAGGACCTGGGCAGCCATTTTGTCCTAAAGAGATATCCCCTCCCTCCATTATCCAGGAAACCAATACAGCCACACCTAGATTCTACCCTGAATAGTACAAAGGATTAAAAAAAATCTAAATAGTCCCTGAGAGTCCAAAGTGATTGGCCTAAAGAGAGACCTTCAGTCCCAGAAATGGGAACCTGAGAAACAGTACAGTATAGAAGACGAGGATATTAAGCCAGCCAAAGGAACAACACTTCACTTTCTCATTTTTATTTTTGTATTGTTATTTTTTAAACTCTTCTTTTTTCTTTGTTTTCCTGTTTTTGTTTGTGGTTTTATTTTCTATTTCTTTTCATATTATTTTTTCCATCACTCTATTCTATTTTATTTGCTATTTTTTATACAATTTTTGAAATCAATTTTTTGTAAATTTATTATTATTATTTTCTTCTTGTTCTCTTTCCTCTTATCCACCCATACCCTTTCTACTTCCTCCATAATGAACTGAGAACCTCCCATATTCATCCAATTCTTAACCTTATTTTCCATACATAAGCTCAGCATTTACAGATTCTGTCCCCATCCTCTTTGCTGGGGGTTTTGTCTTTGTATTTTTATTGTTGTTGTTGTTGTTTATCTATTGATTCTGTGGTGTTTTCCATATATATATATATATATATATATATATATATATATATATAGAGAGAGAGAGAGAGAGAGAGAGAGAGAGAGAGAGAGAGAGAGGATATATATATATATATATATATATATATATATATATATATATACTTTTTCTTTCTTTTTTTTTTCTCTTATCTTTTTCTCTGTCTTTGATATCATTTATGCTCTCTTTTCTCTTCCCTAATTCTCTTTTCTCAGGTGATTACTTATAGTGGAGTTATTGTTGTCATGAGTACATTTGTGCTTTATTCCCTTTGTGTTGTGACTTGTCGACATGAATTTTATCCTGTAAGGCCAGATGCTAGAGAGTGAGCCTCTTAACCAGACAGCTGGAGAGGAACTACATCCACAAACGGGTCAATAACACCCCAGACCCAACTACTGAGGCAGGAAGAAGGTGATGGATTGAGCGTGAGTGAGTGAGGGAGGGAGCAAAAGAGGAGTGTGTGGTCATGTGGGATGTGTGTGTGTATGTGAGTGAGGCACAATTAGATCTTGCAGGACCCTCAGGGGCAGGTTAACTGAGCTTGCCTAACTAGGCAGCCTCTGCTACTGTAGTAAACAGTACCAGGAGGGGGGCTTATACTCAGAGGCCTAGTCTTTTGAAGGGGAGATCTGCTTTAACAGGGAGCCCAGCCTTACCTCTACCCAGGGTGCCCTCAGATAACAACTGGGACTCTACAGCCACCCCTGACAAGGACCAGTTACCTCAGCTATGGTCTCATGGTCAATGAGTCACCAGCCACTCTGGGTGCAGGCTCCAGTGAGTTCTGAATTGTACTCCTCTTTGACCAGCCCAATGCCATAGCCCAAGGCACTGCAACCACATGAGCAGCACAAACATGAGCATACCACTCCTGTCCAAGGAGCAGAAGCCCCCCAAGCAGCCTGCCCCAGACCTAAGAGCAGAAGCCTCATATTGCCAGCCCTGTCCAATGAGCAATAACTGTGTAAGTGGCCTGCTCCCCCATCTGAGGAGAAGCAAATATGCGAGCAGCCTGCCCTATCTGAGGAGCAGCAGCCACATGATCAGCCCACTGTTGTCCAAGGAATAGCAGCTGTGTGAGCAGCCTCCCCCACCAGCCAGATGTTACACCACTGCTGCGAACAGCACCTACCATAAAAGCCACAGCCAACTGAGGAGCAGCCACTCCCATGACCACCCAAGGAGAAATGGCAGCCCAAGGAGCCACTGCCACCAAAGGAGCAGCCTCTGCATGACTTACATCTAGATCAGTCAGTGAGATGCAAAATGGGTAGACAAAGAAACCCCCAAAGGAAAGAAAAATAGGAATCTTCTGGGAAGCAGCTAAGTGAAACAGAGGCATGCATTATGTCAGACAAAGTATTCAGAATAGGGGTCATCCTATATAACATGCAATAAGGGTAATATGCAAATTGACCCTAACAGCAGAACAACTGGGAATCACTGGTCACTATGACACGCACTGACCACCAGAGGGCAGATGCTTAATGCAGGAGCTTCCCGCTGCTGGTCAGTGTGCTCCCACAGGGGGAGCTCTGCTCAGCCACAAGCCAGCCTGACGGCTGCCAGCACAGTAGTGGCTGCAGAAACCTCTCCGCCTCCTCAGCAACACTAATGGTGTCTGACTGCAGCTTAGGCCTGCTCCCCACTGGCAAATGGACATCCCCTGAGGGCTCCCAGGCTGCCAGAGGGATATCTGACTGCCAGCTTAGACCAGATCCCCCGGGGTGTGGGCCTAAGCCAGCAGGTGGACATCCCCCAAGGGGTCCCAGATTGCAAGAGGGCACAGGCTGGGCTGAGGGACCCCTTCGAGTGCATAAAAATTGTGCACTGGGCATCTAGTACAGTTCATAAACTTGATGGAAGAAAAATTAATAACTTATGTAAGAATAAAGAAAAAATGGATGAAAAAATTAATAACTTGTGTAAAAATCAACAAGAAATGAAGTGTGATATAATTGCAATAAAAATCACCATGGAAAGTTTCAACAGTAGACTAGAAAGAGCGGAGGACTGAATTAGTAAATTAGAAGACAGGGAAGCAACACACACACAAACCGAACTGCAATTGGAGAAAAAATTAAAAGATAAGAGGAGAGCCTAAGGGAGCTATGGGATAACATGAAATGAAGCAACATATGAATAAAAGGGTTGCCAGGACAACAGAAAGAGGAACAAGGGTTAGAAAACCTATTTGAAGAAATAATGTCAGAAAACTTCCCTGAGGTGGGAAAGAAAAAAGTCACACAAGCACAGAGAGGCACAAACAAGATGAACCCGAAAAGACCCACACCAAGACACACCATACCGTATTTTCTGGTGTATAAGATGACTTTTTAACCCAGGAAAATCTTCTCAAAAGTAGAGACAAAACTGCTGAAATGGTAGAAATGATAGAGGGAGAAAGTAGAGGAGGTAGTTGGGTCACTTCTCTCACTAGCTTTCTCATTATCTGAGAAGATTTTTGAGATTTTCCTGAGTTAAAAAGTCATCTTATATGCCAGAAAATACAGTAATTATGATGGCAAATGTTCAGGACAAAGAGAGATTATTGAAGGCTGTAATGGAGAGACAGAAAGTTACATACAAGGGATAGCCCATTAGATTATCAAATGATTTCTCAACAGAAACACATCAGGCCAGAAAAGAATGGAAGGAAATTTACAAAGTGATGCAAAGCAAGGGACTGAATCCAAAAATACTCTATCCAGCAAGACTATCTTTGAAAATTGAAGGGGAAATAAGAAGCTTCACAGAAAAAAAATGCTAAAGGAGTTTATCACCACCAAACCAGCAATGCAAGAAATGCTAAATGGACAGGTGTAAAAAGAATAAATAAAATGGTAAGAAAGAAAACAGGCACAAATAATAAAAATGGCTACACACATGTACATTTCAATAATAACTTTAAAAGTAAATGGACTAAATGCTCCAATCAAAAGACATCGAGTTGCTGAATGCATAAAAAAACATGACCCATATATGTGCTATCTACAAGAGGCCCACCTCAGAATAAGGGACCCACACCGACAGAAAGTGAAGGGATGGAAAAATATCTTTCAGGCAATTTGAAAGGAAAAAAAAACTGGGGTAGCAATACTTATATCTGACAAAATAAACCCCAAAGTGAAGGCCATAACAAGAGATAAAGAAGGCCACTTCATAATACTAAAGTGATCAATACAACAAGAGGATATAACTCTGATAAACATATATGCACCCAATTCAGAAGCTCCCAAATACATAAAACAACTCCTGGAAGATATCAAGGGAGAGATCAACAACAATACAATCATAGTAAGAGAATTTAATACACCTCTGACATCACCAGTTAAATGCTTTAGACAATTAATCAGCAAAGAAACATCAATCCTAAATGACTCACTAGATCAGATGGACTTAATTGACATCTTCAGAACATTTCACCCCAAACTCACAGAATATACGTTCTTCTCAAGTCTGAATGGGTCATTTTCAAAAATAGACCACATATTGGGTAACAAGCAAAGTCTTTCCAAATTCAAGGAGACTGAAATCATATCAAGCATTTTCTCAGACCACAATAAACTACAATAAAAACAATCCAAAAAATTCAAACACTTAGAATTTGAAAAGCATGCTATTAAACAATGATTGGGTTACCAAAGAGATCAAAGAAGAAAGTAAAAACATCCTGGAAATTAATGACAATAAAAACACAATTCAAAATCTATGGGACACAAAGAAAGCAGTCCTGAGGGGGAAGTTTCTACCTCTATAGGCCTACCTCAAACAATAAGAAAAAAGGGTAATAAATAAGGTGACCAGATGTCCCACTTTTGATGGGACAGTCCCAATTTTTAACAATTTGTTCCATGTCCCACAGTGTTTTAAATAAGTCCCAATTACTATTTGTAATATTTTAAGTAATAATAAAAAAAAGAAAAAGAAAAAGAAAGAACTCCCCCCCGGTCAATGTTGTACAGCTTTAAATCTGGTCACCTTAGTAATAAATCATCTAACTTTACAACTCAAAGAGTTAGAAAGAGAGCAATAAGAAAAGCCCAGAGTGAGCTGAAGGAAGGAGATAATAAAGATCAGAGCAGAAATGAGTATCATAGAGATAAAAAATACATAAGATCAATGAAACCAAGAGCTGGTTCTTTGAAAGGATAAACAAGATTTATAAACCTCTAGCCAGCCTCACCAAGAAGCAAAGAGAGAGGACCCAAATAAACAAAATCAGAAATGAAAGAGGCAAAATAACAACAGGCCCTACAGAAATACAAAGGATTGTTAAAAATACTATGGACAACTCTATTCTAACAAATTAAACAATCTGG
This sequence comes from Murina feae, assembly GCA_004026665.1. Lineage (NCBI taxonomy): Eukaryota > Metazoa > Chordata > Mammalia > Chiroptera > Vespertilionidae > Murina > Murina feae. The sequence continues at coordinate 33,127 of PVJC01010412.1, forward strand.
AGGAAATGGACATATTCCTAGAAAAATACGACCTTCCAAAACACAAGCAGGAAGATTCTAAAAATTTTAATAGTCTGATAACTATGGAAGAAATTGAAGCAGTCATCAAAAGGCTTCCAGAAAACAAAAGCCTGGGGCCAGATGGCTTCACAGGGGAGTTTTATCAAACATTCAAGGAAGAACTAAAACTTATCCTCCTCAGACTATTCCAAAAAATTCAAGAGGAAGGAACATTTCCAAGCTCATTCTATGAAGCCAAAATTACCCTAATACCAAAACCAGATAAAGACAAGACAATAAAAGAGAATAAAAGGCCAATATCCCTTAAGAATATAGATACCAAAATCCTCAACAAAATCCTAGCAAATCAGATCCAGAAGTACATCAGAAAAAGCACACAACATGACCAAATAAGATTCATTCCAGGGATGCAAGGATGGCATATTATCTGCAAATCAATAAACATGATACATCACATAAACAACTTCAGAGATAAAAACCACATAATCATATCAATTGATTCAGAAAAAGCATTTGACAAAATCCAACACCCTTTCTTGATAAAAACTCTCAGCAAGGTGGGAATATAAGGATCATTCCTCAACATAATAAAATCAATATATGACAAACCCACAGCCAACATCATACTCAATGGACATAAATTAAAATAATTTCCCCTAAGAACAGGAACAAGACAGGGATGCCCACTCTCACCACTCCTGTTCGACATAGTACTAGAAGTATTAGCCATTGCGATTAGACAAGAAGAAGATATAAAAGACATCCAAATTGGAAAAGAAGAAGTAAAAATGTCCTTGTTCACAGATGACATTATATTGTACATAAAAAACCCTAAACACTCCAGTAAAAAACTATTAGACTTAATAAATGAATTCAGCAATGTAGCATGATACAAAATTAATGCCAGGGAATATATGGCATTTCTATACACTAATAGTGAACTTACAGAAAGAGAGGCTAAAAAGCAATCCCATTTAGCATCACACCAAAAAAATTAAGATACCTAGGAATAAACTTAACTAAATAGGTAAAAGATCTCTATTCAGAAAACTACAGGACATTGAAAAAAGAGATAGAGGAAGACATAAACAGATGGAAGCACATACCATGTTCATGGATTGGTAGAATCAACATCATTAAAATGTTCATACTACCCAAAGCACTCTATAAATTCAATGCACTTTCCATTAAAATACCAATGGCATATTTCACAGACCTAGAATGAACTCTCCAAAAATTCATCTGGAATAAAAAAAGACCCTGAATAGCTTCAGCAAACCTGAGAAAGAAGAACAAAGTAGGTGGGATCTCAATACCAGATATCAAGCTGTATTACAAAGCCACTCTTCTCAAAACTGCTTGGTACTGGCATAAGAACAGACATATAGATCAATGGAATAGAATAGAGATCCCAGAAATCGACCCGAACCAATATGCTCAATTAATATTTGACAAAGGAGGCAAGAGCATAAAATGGATTCAAGACAGTCTCTTCAATAAATGGTGTTGGGAATATTGGACAGATACATGCAAAAAAAATGAAACTAGACCACCAACTTACACCATACACAAAAATAAACTCAAAATGGATAAAGGACTTAAGCGTAAAACAGGAAACCATAAAAATACTGGAGGAATCCAAATGCAACAAAATCTCAGACATATGCCAAAGCAATTTCTTCACCAAAGAGAATAGGTACTGGTCCTTCTTTGAATGTTTGCTAAAATGTGCCTGTGAAACATACATCAAAAACATTTGTTTGCTGGGAGTATTTTTATTATTGCTTTGATTTCATTAGTGGTTATTGTTAATTTCAGGTGTTCTGCTTCTTCTTGATTTGGTTTTGAAAGCTATCATGTTTCTAGGAATTTGTTCATTTGGCCCAGGTTGTCTATTTTGTTGTCCTATAATGGTTCATAATATTTTCTTATAATCACTTGTCTATAATTTCAGTTGTTACCTCTAATTTTTAATTTCTATTTCTGGTTTTATTTATTTGAGTTCTCCGTCTTTGCTTCTTGATGAGTCTGGTTAAAAGTTAATCAATATTATTTATCCTTTCAAAAAACCAGATTTTGGTATAACTTATCTTTTGTATTTTGTGTGTGTGTGTATGTATTTGTCAGTCTGTGTGTGTGTGTGTGTGTGTGTGTGTGTTTTAGTTTCTATGTCATTTACTTCTGCTCTGCTCCATATTATGCCCTTCCTTCTCCTTACTCTGGGCTTTCCCTGATATTCTTTTCCAAATTTTTTAGGTGTAAGGTTAAATTTCTTATTAGAGAATTTTCTTGCTTTTTGCAGTAAGCATATAATGCTATGGAATTCCTTTTCAGGACTGCTTTTGATGTGTCCCATAGATTTTAGGTTGTTGTGTTCATTTTCCTTTGTTTCCAGGTAATTTTGAATTTCTTCATTCATCTCATTGGCAACCCATTCATTGTTTAATGACATGCTAGTTAGCCTCCATGTGTCTTTATATGCCCTGTAATCCCAAAAGATGCCTTGCTTTATTTCCATCTTCTTGAAATTAGTAAGACTTATTTTGTTTCTGTACATGTGACCTATCTTTGGGAATGTTCCATATACACAGGAGAAAAATGTATGTTCTGCGGCTTTGGGATGAAATGTTCTGTAAATATCAATTAAATTCATCTGATCTAGTGTATTGTTTAATGTCACTATATCATTGTTGGTTTTATGTCTGGAACATATGTCCATTGATGACAGTGAGGTGTTAAAACCCCACACTATGACTGTATTGCTTTCTATTTTTCCATTAAAGTCCACCAATAGTATATTGGTTTATAAGGGTTTATAAGGGTTATATCCTCTTGTTGGAATAATCCTCTTAGTATTATGTCATGACTTTCTTTGTTTCTTTTATGGTGTTTCTTTGGAATCCTGTTTTGCCACATATAAGTATTGTTGCCCAGCTTTTCTTTGTCTTTTTCTTTTTTTTTACATTTACTTAGACATTTTTTCCCATCCCTTCACTTTCATTTTGTGTTACTCTTTGTTCTGAGGTGAGTGTCTTGTAGACAGCATATATATGGCTCATGTTTTCTTATCAGTTCAGCTACTATGTGTATTTTGATTGGAGCATTTAATCCATTTACATTTAAGGTTATTATTAATAAATATTTATTGCCATTTTTATTCTTTATTCTTACTGTAGTCCATTTAACATTTCTTGAAATGTTGTTTGGTGTTAAAAAAAAACTAACTTAGCATTTCTTTTTATGGGAAGCTTTATATATTACCTTCAAATTTGAATGATAGCTTTGCTAGATAGGTTAGTTTTTATTTCAGATTCCTGCTCTTCTTTTTTTTAAAAATATATTTTATTGATTTTTTTTACAGAGAGGAAGGGAGAGGAATAGAGAGTTAGAAACATTGATGAGAGAGAAACATCAATCAGCTGCCTCTTGCACACCCCCTACTGGGGATGTGTCCACAACCAAGGTACATGCCCTTGACTGGAATTGAAACTGGGACCATTCAGTCTGAAGGCCGACACTCTATCCACTGAGCCAAACAAATTAGGGCAGATCCTTGTTCGTCTTTACTTTGAATACTTCATGCCATTTCATTTTGACCTGTAGTGTTTCTGTTGAGAAATCATCTGACAGGCTTATGGGAAGTCCTTTTTAGATAACTGATGATGTCTCTCTTGCTGCCCTTAAGATTCTCTTTTTGGCATTGGCCAGTAGAGCTCATCCCCTGCACTTAAAGTTTGCTTATTTCATTCCCTGAATGAGGCACATGCCTGGGTTGGGGGTTCAAACCCCAGTATCAGTCATATAGGAGTTAGCCAATATATGTTTTCTATCACATCAATGATTCTCTCTCTCTCTCTCTCTCTCTCTCTCTCTCTCTCTCTCTCTCTCTCTCTCTCCCTTCTTCTCTCTAATATTCAATAAAAATATGTTGGGAAAATTGGACAGATATATGCAAAAAAAATGAAACTAGACCATCAACTTACACCATACACAAAAATAAACTCAAAATGGATAAAGGACTTAAATGTAAGATGGGAAACCATAAAAATACTAGAAGAATTTAAAGGCAACAAAATCTCAGACATAGGCCGAAGCAATTTTTCACCAATAGAGCTCCTAGGGCATTGGAAACTAAAGAGAAGACAAACAAATGGGACTACATCAAAATAAAAAGCTTCTTCACAGCAAAAGAAACCATCAACAAAACAACAAGAAAGCCCACTGCATGGGAGAACATATTTGCCAATGTTATCTCCAATAAGGTTTTAATCTCCAGCATTTACAGGGAATTTATACAACTTAACAAAATGAAGATAAACAATCCAATCAAAAAATGGGCAAAGGACCTAAATAGACACTTCTCAAAAGAGGACACTCAGAAAGCCAAGAGACATGAAAACATGCTCAAAGTCACTATTCATCCGAGAGATGCAAATCAAAACAACAATGAGGTACCATCTCACACCTGTAAGAATAGCTATCATCAACAAATCAACAAAAAACAAATGTTGGAGAGGATGAAGAGAAAAAGGAACTCTCCTGCACTGCTGGTGGGAATGCAGACTGGTGCAGCCACTATGGAGGACAGTATGGAGTTTCCTCAAATATTTAAAAATGGAACTGCCATTTGACCCAGTGATCCCACTTCTGGGAATATATCCTAAGAAACCAGAAACACCAATCAGAAAGGATATATGCATCCCTATGTTCATAGCAGCACAATTCACCATAGCTAAGATTTGGAAACAGCCTAAGTGCCCATTCAGCAGATGAATGGATTAGAAAACTGTGGTATATCTACACAATGGAATACTATGCTGCTGTAAAAAAGAAGGAATTCTTACCATTTGCAGCAGCATAGATGGAACTGGAGAGCATTATGCTAAGTGAAATAAGCCAGTCAATGAAAGAAAAATACCACATGATCTCACTTATTTATGGATAATAAAGACCATTATAAATTGATGAACATAAACAGATACAGAGGTAGAACAGCATTGAACAGACTGTCAATCTACAGCTGGAAGGCTAAGGAGGGTTGGGGGGGAAGTTAAGAGATCAACTGAAGGACTTGTATGCATGCATATAAGCATAATCAATGGACACAAGACACTGAGGCATAGGGGAGGAGGGGGGAAGGTCAAGGGGAAAATGGAGACTTATTTAGCACTTTTTATAATACTTTAAGTAATAAAACAAAATTTAAAAAATATATCTTAAAAAATGATCCCTTGTCTTTAACATTTGCCATTTTAATTATGATGTGTTTTGGTGTGGGTCTTTTTGGTTTCATCTTTATTTAAACTTTCTGTGCTTCCTGAAATTGGGTGACTTTTTTCACCAAGTTACAGAAGTTTTCTCTCTTAATTTATTCAGGTAGGTTCTCTATTCTTTGCTCAATTTCTTCTTCTTCTGGTATCTCGATGATGCCGATGTTGTCCCAATTTTCTCTTAAAATATCTTCAGGCTTTTAAATTATTTTTTTTCTTTTTGCTACTTTGCTTGAGTAATTTTTTTCTACCTTGTCTTCTTCTTTCTATTTTTTAATTGTGGATAATCTTTCTTTGTCCTATAGAATTTATTTATTTATTTAAAAATGTTATTGTTGAGAGTATTACAGATTCTCTCTTTTTACCCCCCATTGCCTATCTCCACCTGGTTCCTGTTCTGATCAAGGTCTTCAATACCCTATTGTCTGTGTCCATAGGTAATGCATATATGAAAATAAGGTCTTTATTTAATCTCTTTCACTCCCCCACTCCCCCTCCCTCTGAGAATCATCAGTCTGTTCCATTTTCATGTCTCTGGTTCTATTTTAATCACTAGTTTATTCTGTTCATTAGAGTTCTTATTTATTTATTTTGATTTTTAGATTCAATTGTTGATAAATACATATTATTGCCATTTAATTATTCATATTTTTATCTTTTCCTCTTTTTCATCTTCTTAAAGAATACCCTTCAACATTTCATGTAATACTGGTTTGGTGGTGATGAGCTCCTTGAGCTTTTTCTTGTCTGTGAAGCTCTTTATCTGAGCTTCAACTCTAAACAATAGCTTTGTTGAATAATGTAATCCTAGTTTTATGTCCTTGCTATTCATAACTTTGAATATTTCTTGCAACTCCCTTCTGGTCTGCATAGTTTCTTTTTAGAAATCAGCTGATAGTCATATGGGTACTCCCTTATAGGTAACTAACTGCTTTTCTCTTGTTGATTTTAAGATTCTCTCTTTGTATTTAGCCCTCAGCATTTTAATTATGATGTGTTTTGATGTGGTACTCCTTGGGTTCCTCTTGTTTAGGACTTTCTGTGCTTCCTGAACTTGTAAGTCTATTTCTTTCATCTGGTAGGGGAAGTTTCCTGTCATTACTTTTTTAAATAGGTTTTCAATATCTTGCTCTCTCTCTTGTCCTTCTGGCATTCCCATAATGCCAATGTTGTTACACTTGAAGTTGTCCCAGAGACTCCTTACACTATCTTCATATTTTGTATTTTTTTTCATTTGTACTTCTGATTGGGTGTTTTTCACCTCCTCATATTTCAAATCATTGACTTGATTCTCTGATTACAATATTCTACTGGTGAATATCTGTAAATTATTCTTTATTTTAGGTAATGTATGCTTAATTTCTGACTAGTCCTTTTCCATGTCTTTGGCATACTCACTAAGATCCTTGAAAGTTTCACTAAGTCCCTTGAAAGTATCATGAAGATCCTTGAATAACCTTATAACTGTGGTTTTGAACTCTGTATCCAGTAGTTTGGTTGCTTCCATATTTTTCATTTGTGACATGTTTCTTTGTTCCTGTATTTTGGCTGTTTCTCTGTGTTTGTTTCAATGTATTGTGCAGAGCTGCTATGTCTCCTGTAGTTTGTAAAGTGGCCTTGTTTAGTAAGTGTCTTATAGGGCCTGGTAGCTCAACCACCCCTGTCCACATGAGTTGGGTACTCTAGGTGTGCCCCTTATGGGCTGTGTGCACAGTCTTTTTGTAGTTGAGATCTGATTACTGTTGGCCTCACTGGGAGGACTTGACCTCTAGGCCAAGTGGCTGTGAGGACCAACTATGACTACAGTGGGATAGCTTCTGTGCAGGAGACACTCCTATGGAGCAAGACTTGTTTCAGTAGGGTTATGGTTCTCACTGAGTCTGCCCCTTAAGTGAGTCAGTCACTTGTGGATATGTTGAGTTGTAATCTGGAATGGTCTAATACTGACCACTGTGTACACTGGCTCTTCAATCTTCAGGGAGGTGCAAAGTCAGCCACTGCCTGGGGCCAACCAGCAGGACCTACATAGACATCTGCAAATTCCTTCTATTTGTATTGGGTTTGAAAGTGTCAGGTGAGGCCCAACTATGAAGCAAGGTAGGTTGCTGCTGGTTCCAGTTCTTGGGACTTTTATTGATTGGTTTGGGGCATGCTGACACCTGCTGCACCTTGTTTGAGAAATTTTAGCAAAGTCTAAAGCCTGAGCCAGGATAGGCCTTTCATATGGAAAAGCTGCTGCAAACAGCTTGTATGAGGCTGAAAATTGGTTGGAGCAGGGTCTCAGGAATCACTAGGGTGGAAAAAACAGTGTGCTCAAGGTTGATGGAGACTCAGATATGGCAGTCAGTCAGCCCTGGGATAGGGGAGGTCTCAGTATAGGAATAATGACCCCTACAAGGACCTCCATCTGGTAGAAAGTCTCCCCTGAGTTCCTGCCTTGATGCCAGATAATCCAGTTTCCCACATATGTGTCTGGGTCCCCCAACCCTCTTGGAGCTCAGAGAAAGAGAGTCTGAGTAAGTTCATGTGCAGGCCCTTTAAAGAGGCTGAGTTTCTGGCAGCCTCCATGTCCCTCAACGCCAATTCCTGCCAATTTTTATAGGCCAAAGTTACGAGAATTACTTTTTCCAGCTCTGGGACCCTGATCAGGGGGGTTTGGTGTGTGGTTTGGACCTCTTGCTCCTCACTGTGGCTTCCGCAGGGATGATCTCCCTCTGGATTAAAAACAACAAACAAACAAACAAAAATGCCCCACATGGGTGCTGGATAACCAGTTCTCCCCCTCTGTCCCTCCTACTAATCTCAATGTGCTTTTTTTTTAAATTACTTCTCTAATTGTTGAACTTCCATTTAGCCAGCTTTCAGGTGATTCTGATTAATGGTTCTTCTGTAATTTAGTTGTAATTTTGATGAGGCTGTGTGAGAGAATGAGTACCGGTGTTTACATATCATCTTCCTACTTTGTTTTCTAATCCACTGATTCAATCCTCTGCTTTATCTAACCTACTCTTTATTCCTTACAGTGTATTCTTTATTTCAGATATGCCATTCTTCATTTCTGAATGGTTGTTTATCATGGTATCCATATTCTTTTTCATGCTCTGGAGCATTTTGAAAACGATTACTTTATATTCTTTTTCTGATAAATTGTTTCCCTCCACTTCACTTAGCTCTTTTTCTGGATATTCTTTCTGTTCTTTCATTTGGTGCCTGTTTCTTTGTTTTCCCATATTTGCCATTTCTTTGTGCTTGTTTCTATGTATTAGATAGAACTATGATTCCTAGAACTTCTGCAGTGGTTATCTTGTGAGACCCAGTGCCCAGTGGCATAGTCTTCTTTTTTTTTCTTTAATACTCATCAAAGGATATCCTTTCCATGGATTTCCAGCAAAGGTGGAAGGGAGGAAAGAAAGAAAGAGAGAGGATGGAGGAAACATCAATGTTAGAAGTAAGAGAGACACATGGGCTGGTTGCCTCCGGGACACATCACTACTGAGGCTTTGAAAGCTGCAACCAAGGTATGTGCCCTTGACTAATAATTGAACCCGCAATGCTTAGTCCACAGGCCAATGCTCCAAGAACTGAGAAAAATGGGCCAGGGCAGCATAGCCTTCTTAATCTTCTGATCTGGGTACTCCAGGAATATGTTTGTGGGCCCTCCTGTTGTAATTGATTCTTTTTAAAAATATATTTTTATTGATTTCATACAGGGTTAGGGAGAGAGAGATATAAACATCAGTGCTGAGAAAGAATCATTGATTGGCTGCCTCTTGCATGACCCACACTGAGGACCAAGCCCCTGACCAGGAATTGAACCATGACCTCTTGGTTTATAGGTCAGTGCTCAACCACTGAGCCATGACAGCTGGACTGATTCTTGATTGCCTTTGTGACATTTATGGGTGAGTTCAGCCCTCTGGCTGGCTGCTTCGGAGGCTCAACCTTGACTACATTGTGCCAATCATTATACAGATGGTGGCAGAACAAGGCAAAGAAGACCAAACCAGAAATAATAGAAACAAAAACAAAACAACAAAAAATAAGAAACAAAAGAATACTAAAAAAGAAGAGACCAAAAGAATCAGAGAAGCACTAAGGAAAAACTGGAAAAGGCCCATATAAACAAAATCAGAAATGAGAGCGGAAAAGTCTCACAGACATCACAGATATACAAAGGCTTATGCTAGAAGATCATAAAATATTATATACTACCAAATTCAATAATGTAGAAGAAATGGACAAGTTCCTAGAAATTTATAGCCTTCCTAGACTAAATAATGAACAATTTGAAAATCTAAATAGAATGAGCAGCAGTGAAGAAATGGAAACAACCATAAAAACACTCCCCCAAAAAGAAAAGTCCAGGACCAGATGGCTTCACCTGTGAATTCTACCAAATGTTCAAAGAAAATTTAAAACCAATCTCTCTCAAGCTCTTCCAAAACATTGAAGTAGATGAAATACTTCCTAACACATTCCATGAGGCCAATATAACCGTGACACCAAAAAACTGGCAAAGATAATACTAAAAAAGAAAAAAAAGAAAACTGCAAACCAGTATCCCTGCTGAATACAGATGCAAAACTCCTAAAGAAAAAACTAGCAAATCAAATACAACAGCACATAAAAAATAATAATACATCACAATCAAGTGGTGTTCATTTCAGAGGCACAAGAATAGTTCAACATACCATTCTTTTTGTCAATCAATCAATTTAATACACCACATTATCAAAAGAAAGGATACAATTCACAGGCTTATAGGATCTTCTTTGTAGACAGAAGAGTTATGTTCTTGTCAATAGATACAGAAAAAGCATTTGATGAGATACAACATTGTGGGAACCCTAATCAGAGTATGCCTCATGTTCAAGGCAATTTTGAGTGTAGAGGCCCTGTCCATAGTATGCTGGATTTTCAAGGCCAAGTTGCCATATGCAGGTGCAAAACAAGGACACAGCAACCTTACTGTATGCACTAAGCAGTTGTACTTTTCTATAACCCAAATATTGATGTCACTATTTTGCAAGAAGCCTTTTTTGTCTGAGCTGGTGTAAGAGTAAGTGTGTTTCTGACCAGCAGGTGGATGGCTCCTATGGCTCCTATAATAAGAAGCTGATTTATGTGGGGCTGAGCTGTTTTGTCCAGCTATGACAGCAGCTATGGTTGAAGCTGCAGCTGCTGTGTATAAGCTACTTTATAAGGTTACTTTGAAGAACTATTTTGTCTGATGGCTCCTTGTTAGCAATGGCTACTTGATCTGCAATAAAGACTCTCCTATATGCCTACAACTTTTCATGTCTTTTTCATCCACTACCTGGCATCCATGG
>PVJC01010413.1:0-20213 GCA_004026665.1 Murina feae
AACCTACAGCCAAAATTACTTTACCCAGCAAAGCTATCGTTCAGAATTGAGGGTCGGATAAAGAGCTTCACAGACAAGAAAAAGCTAAAAGAGTTCATCACCACCCAACCAGTATTATATGAAATGCTGAAAGGTATCCTTTGAGAATGAGGAAGAAGAAAAAGGAAAGTAAAAATTATGAACAATAAATATATATCAATGAGTGAATCTAAGAATCAAGTGAATAAAAAAATCTGATGAACAGAATAAACTGGTGAATAGAATAGAATCAGAGGCATAGAAAGGGAGTGGACTGACAATTTTCGGGGGTTAAGGGTGTTGAGGATGCGTGAAGAGACTGGACAATAATTGTACACCTATGGATGAGGACAGTGGGGGGGCAAGGACAGAGGTTGGGGTGGGAAATGGGAGGAGGGGAGCTATGGAGGAAAAAAGAGGAACAACTGTAATAATCTGAACAATAAAGATAAAAATAAATAAATAAAATTATTTTTCACCCTTTTAAAAATAATGCAAATATTTAAGTTTATAAATTTTAAAGTGTTATTTGAGCTGCATTCCACACATTTGAAAAATTTTAAATTTAGCATTTTTATTATTGTTCAACTTTTAATATTTTGGTTTTACATTATAATTTCCCTTTGATCATGAGTTATTTAAAAGCAAATATCTTAATTTCCAATACCATTTTTTCTTATCCTTTTTTACTATTGTTTACTTTTATTAATTTCTAATTATTCCTTCATGTTGAAGGTCTGTATCTTACCAGTTCTTTGAAATGTGTTGGGATTTGTTTTATGGTGCAGTAAGTAGAGAGTTTTGAAACTGTTCTAACCATCAGGTAAACTAGGGCCCCAGTGCACGAAATTCATGCACTGGGGAGGGGGTTCCTTAGCCCAGCCTGCTCCTTCTCACATATTGGGAGCCCTCAGGGGGTGTCCTACTGACGGCTTAGACCCGTTGCCTGATCCCCTTGGGGAGTGGGCCTAAGCCACAGTCTGGCTTCCTTTTGTGGGAGGTGACCAGACTAATCAGGAGAAGCCACCAGCCTCATCACCCCACTGCAGCAGCCACTGCCAGTCACCGCAGCCACCAAGGTGTTTTCATCAACACGGACTCCAGTCCCTTCACCATGAAGAAATGACAACTTTTTTTTAGGCATTTTCAAGATGTGTATTTCATAGGATATGAATTTCTTTCTTTCTTTCTTTTTTATCTTCACCTGAAGATACGTTTCCATGGATTTTTTAGAGAATGTGGAAGAGAAGGGAAAAACAGAGAGAAACATCAAAGTGAGAGGAACACTTTGATTGGTTTCCTCCTGCATATGCCCTTACCTGGGCCCAGGCCAAGGAGGAGCCTGCAACCTAGATACATGCCCTTGGTCAGAATTGAACCCGGACACTGCAGTCAGCAAGCTGAGGCATTATGCACTGAGCCAAATTGGCTTTGGCAGGATATGACATTTCTTAGCCCTCCAGCAGTGGACCTTCATTTTTTTTCTCCAGGAGTGTAGTGGAAAAACCCTGGATCACCTTCAGGGATTCTTATTACTCAAGTTACTAAGAATATTACCAGTGGCATACAGGAAGCTTAGCCAATGAATGGTCAGAAAAGGTGTTTCCTCTGTAGTTCACTCTGATCACTGGCTCCACCCCTGCCCCTCCAATCCCAGCTCCACTCCTGCCCAGGCCTGTAATCTCTGGCCAAGGATGCAGGCCTGGGCAAGGGACCCCCAAGCCCCTCTGATTGCTGGCTTCACAGAGCACAGACCTCTGTGATCACCGGCTCTGATCCTGCCCCCTGCCATCGCCAGCTCTGCCCTTGCCCCACTGACAGTCTCTGGCCAAGCCTGCAGGCCTGAGCAGGGGTCCCCCATACCCCTGCTTTGGCAGCTCCACCAGTACCCAGACCCGTGATCACAGGCTCTGCCCCTGCCCCTCTGATCACTGGCTCTGCGGAGCCCAGGCCCCTGAGATCTCCAGCCTTGCCCCTGCCCAGGCCTGAGGCCTCTGGCCCAACCCTTATGCCTGGATAGGGCTCCCTCATACCCCTCCCACCACCAGCTCTGCCCCTGCCTCTGCCCCCTCCGATCACCGGCTCTGCCATTACCCATGCCAAAGCCTCTTGCGATGGCCTCTGGCCTGGGCAGGGGACCCTCAGCCCCCTCTGATTGCTTGTTCCGCCCCTCGGGCCCCCAGCCTACCCCGCCACCTGCCTGGCTAATAGGCCTGACCACTTCAGTGGCGAGGCTGAGCCAGACTGGGTGCCTCCATCTTGTTACTATGGGCGCCACCATCTTGTGGCTATGGGGGAAGCCATCTTTGTCATGGAGTGATGCCTAATTTGCATATTACTCTTTTATTAGGATGTAGGTAACTGTGTGGCTCAAATCTCCTATATTTTTGTGTCTTTTTTTCTTTTAAATCTGTCCATTACTGAGAAAAAAATGTTAAAGTCTCCCACTATGATGACAAACTTGTCAATTTCCATTTATACAACACCAGATTTAGTTATTTTAAAAGATGTTATTAGCTAGCTGCATGTAAGTAACTGTTATATCTCCTTATAATCTTCATCTTGAATAATGCCTTAAAGTCTATTTTTTCTAATATTAATAAAGCCACATCAGTTTTGTAAATATTTTCCTGGTATAATTTTCTTCTTCTACCCATTTCTCCTCAACTTTGCTGTGACCTTATGTTTTAGGTATGTTTCAAATAACATATACTTGGATTTTCACTCCAAAGAATATTTCCCTTATTTCTAAAACTTTGCTTTTACTATAGAAGACCTTGTGACTCAAGTCTTTGTTCATCCCTAATACTCTTTCTACCTTCTTTGGATAGGGATGGTTGTCCCCTTTTCCACAGCTATTGGAGGGCAACCTCCTGAGGCTGCCAGCCACACCCCCTGCAGGTACAGTGACATTTTAAGCAGCCTTGTGCAAATGATGGGAAGTCACTTCCAATTCTTTCACTACTAAGTGAAAATAGATTTCTCAAAGAAAGAGTGCATCCTAGCAGACAGCCTGATCCAGTTAACTGGGAATGAACAGGATAGGGGTGCCAGGCTCACTTCTAATTTCAAGTCCTATAAAATGACCAATTATGATTTAGGCTACAAAAACAAAGGACTGAACTCTGTAAGTCAGGATAAAAGGGCTTTCTTCTGGGTCAGTGAGAGTCCTTTCTAATGGTGGGGAAGGCACTGGGTTTGCAATTCGGACTTCCAAGTTTGATCACCTGCTCTGTCTTGTGGGAGATGTTTGGACAAGTCACTAAATATACCTGAGCTTCAATTTCTATCACAAAATAAAGGCATTGAATTAGATTGTTAAGGGACACCATTTGAGCGCTAATGTATCCTGGTTCTGTAGGTAAGAATTATAGTGTGTTTATATTACTGGATCCATCTGGTTCCCGAAGTTCTCAAAATAATGTCTTTTAGCAAAGTGTAAACTGTTACAAAAACAGCCTTCTATGTAAATTGCAGGGACTATTCTTTTTACAGTGTCCCACTTTATATAAAAGTAGTACCATGGTTGTTACATAATCATTTAAAAATATTTTATTAAGCATCAATTTAAAAACGCAAGAAAAGAATATAACCTCTTGAAGCAAATATTGCACTTATAAAAATCTCCTTTTTTACATCTTCACAAAACTCATTTCTAAAATACCCCTTTATAGGCATGTATAAACTGCTTTCAACTGTCACTGCTTGATGCCATTAGGTTCCTGTCACTGCACTACAATATCTGCTTCTCTCGATGCAGGCATAGAATTTCCATCACACCTACCTCTGTGAAGAGTTAATCTTTCTGAATATTCAACATTTAATGTCATAAGATTGCTATACTGAGAAAAATAGATCTTTCAAAGGCAATGACAGAATGAAGCTTAAATGGACACAGTTCACTGTTAACATTGCTTGTTTTCCAAGGCATTCAGGAACTTCTGATTCTTGGTCTTCAACATCATGACAAAGCTGTTGGGCATGATTTTGCCTCGCCCATCTTCACCCACCTGGCCCATAATAATGTAATTTTGACCTAAAAGATAAAGAATGTAAGTTAATTTTTTACTCTATATGTGCTAAACATAATGAATCTTAGCTAATTTTTCTTCCACGTGTGCTTGTTTGAAACAATTTAGACTATATTTTTTATCATAAATTGGTGCTGAATTTTATCAAATGCTTTTATCAATTTTATCAAATGGTCATGTGATTTTATCCTTTAATCTGTTTATTTGGTTATCATGTTTATTGTTTTTTTGAATGTTGTACCAACCTTGCATCCCAATTATAAGTCCCACTTGATCATGGTGTATGATCTTTTTAACATAATGCTATATTCGGTTTCCTACTATTTTGTTGAGGATTTTAGCATCTATGTTATACAGGAATATTGGGCTATAATTATCTTTCCTTCTTGTATCTTTATCTGGTTTTGGAGTTAGGATAATGCTGGCCTTGTAAAAAGAGTTTGGAAGTCTTCCTCTTGGATTTTTTGCAATAATTTGAGGATAGGTATTAATTCTTCTTTGAATTTTTGGTAAAATTCACGTGTAAAGCTATTTGGCCAGGCTTTTGTTTGTTAGGAGTTTGTTTTGTTTTGTTTCTAAGTTATGATTACTGCTTCCATTTCACTAGTTGTAATCTGTCTATTCAGATTTTCTGATTCTTCCTGATTTAGCTTTGGAAGGTTGTATGCTCCTAAGAATATATCCATTTCTTCCAGACTTATTGGCATATAGTTGTAATATTTTCTTATAATCCTTTGTATATATTTGGTATCAGCTGCTACTTCTGTTTCATTTCTGATTTTATTTATTTGGTCCTTTCTCTTATTTTTCTTGATGAGTCTGATAAAGGTTTATCAATCTTGTTTACCTTTCCAAAAAATCAGCTCTTGGCCTCATTAATGTTTTATATTGTATTTTTAGACTGTATTGCATTTATTTCTGCTCTGGTCTTTATTATTTCCTTTCTTCTACTCACTCTGGGCTTTGTTTGTTGTTTTTCCAGTTTCTTTAAGTGTAAAGTTAGATTGTTTATTAGACATTTTTCATGTTTCTTTAGAAAGGCTTGTAATGCTATGAATTTCCCTCTCAGGGCTGCTATCCCAGTGTCCCACAGATTTTGGGGTAGTTATGTTCTCACTTTCATTTGTGTCAAGGTGTCTTTTGATTTCTTCCTTGATCTCCTGATTTGTCCATTCATTGTTTAGTAACATGTTATTTAGCCTCCATGTCTTTGTGTGTTTTTCAGTTTCTTGTGATTGATTTCAAGTTATGATCAGAGAAGAGGCTTGATAGGATTTCAATCTTCTTAAATTTATATAGACTTGTTTTGTGTTTAACATGTGGTCTATCCTAGAAAATGTTCATGGGCACTTAAGAATGTATATTCTGCTTTGGGGTGAAATGCTCTGAAGATATCAATTAAATCCAGTTGATTTAGTGTGTCATTTAAGATCACCATCTCCTTGTTGATTTTCAGTCTGGAATATCTATCTATTGATGTCAATGGGGTGTTAAAATACCCTACTTACTATAACTATATTATTGTAAATCTCTTCCTTTATATCCATCAAGATTTGCTTTACATATTTAGGTGCTCCTATGTTGGGTGCATAAATGTTACAAGGGTTATAGTCCTCTTGTTCGGTTGATTTATTGATCATTCTGTGGTGTCTCTAACTATAGCCTTGGTTTTAAAATCTATTTTGTCAGATATAAGAATTGCTATCCCAGATTTTAATCCTTTCAATTTGCATGAAATACCTTTTTCTATTCTTTTTCTTTTAATCTCTGTGTATCTTTCATTCTGAGGTGGGTGTCTTGAAGACAGCAAATACATGGGCCTTATTTTCTTATCCATTCAGCAACCTTATGTCTTTTGATTGGATCATTTAAGCCATTTAAATATAAAGTGATTATTGATAGGTAAGTATTTATTGCTAATATATATTTTAAATATATTTTATTGATTTTTTACAGAGAGGAAGGGAGAGGGATAGAGAATTAGAAATATTGATGAGTGAGAAACATCGATCAGCCGCCTCCTGCACACTCCCCACTGGGGATGTGCCCGCAACCAAGGTACATGCCCTTGACCGGAATCGAACCTGGGACCCTTGAGTACGCAGGCTGATGCT
Organism: Murina feae; assembly: GCA_004026665.1. Taxonomy (NCBI): domain Eukaryota; kingdom Metazoa; phylum Chordata; class Mammalia; order Chiroptera; family Vespertilionidae; genus Murina; species Murina feae. Next base: position 6,164 of record PVJC01010413.1, read on the forward strand.
CTATCCACTGAGCCAAACCGGTTAGGGCACTATTTTATATTTTTAACTATGTTCCTCTATGTGTTCTTTTCTTCTTATTCCACTTTTGTTTTGTTTGGTTTGGTTGTTGTTAATCCTCACTTAAGGATATTTTCCCATTGATTTTTAGAGGACAGGGAGAGACACAGAAACAGAATCATTGATGTGAGAAAGACATATAGATTGGCTGCTTCCCACATGTGCCCAACCAGGATCAGGAATTGAGCCTTCAACAGAGAATCGAGTCCACGGGCTGACACTCTATCCAGTGAACCAAACCATCTAGGGTCTTCTTCCACTTCTTAAAGCAAGCCCTTTAATATTTCTTGTAATACTGGTTTGGTGGTAACAAACCCCTTTAGCTTTTTCTTGCCTTTGAAGCTCTTTATTCCTATTCAATTTTAAATGATAGCCTTGCTGGGCAAAGTAGCCTTGGTTATAGGTCTTTGCTTTTCACCACTTTCATATTTCATGCAAATCCCTCCTAGCCTGAAATGTTTCTGTTGAGAAATCAGTGACAGTCTTATGGGAGTTCCCTTATAGGTAACTGACTGCCTTTCTCTTGTGGCTTTTACAATTGTCTTTAACTTCTGGCATTTTAATTATGATGAAAACAAGTGCTTGCAAGGATATGGAAAAAGGGAGTACAATCCAAGTACAATGCTGGTGGGAAAAAGGGAGTAAAATCCAAGTACAATGCTGGTGGGAATGCGGATTGGTGCAGCCACTATGGAAAACAATATGGAATTTACTCAAAAAATGAAACTATCGTTAAACCCAGCAATCTCACTTCTAGAAATATATCCTAAGAAGCTCAAAACACCAATCAGAAAGAGTATATGAACCCCTAAGTTCATAGCAGCTTTACTTACAATAGCAAAGATCTGGAGACAGCCCAACTGCCCATTAGTAGATGAATGGATAAAAAAGCAGTGGTAAATTTATACAATGGGATATTATACAGCTTCAAAAAAGGATTTCTTAACTTTTGCGAGAGCATGCATGGAGTTGGATAGTATTATGCTGAATGAAATAAGCCAGTCAGAGAAAGAGAAATATTACACAATATCACTTGTAAGTGGAATCTACTGAACATAATAAACTGACAAACAAAATAGGCCCAGTAGCATGGAGGCAAGGAACAGACTGATGTAACTCAGAGGGGCAGGGATAAGATAATAAGAAATTAACCAAAGAACTGTTATATATAAACTAGGGGTCCAGTGCACAAAAATTTGTGCACTTGGGGCATCCCTCAGTCTGGTCTGCACCCTCTCCAATCAGGGAACCCTTGGGGCTGCTGGCTCCTAACTGCTCACCTGCCTGCTGGCCTGATCCCCCTAACTGCTCTCCCCTGCCGGCCTGATGCTACTAACTGCTCTCTGCCTGCCTGATAACCTGTAACTGCCTCTGCCTCAGCCCTGCCACCATGGCTTTGTCCAGAAGGACATCTGGAAGATGTTCAGTCTAATTGGCATATTACCTTTTTATTAGTATAGACGCCACCTTGTCTTAAAAATGCAGGTTGTTAGCAGGTTTTCCTATTGTGGAAGGGGAGCCTGCAGTAGCATCCTGGCTTCTCACCAGGGCTTATGCACTGGTGCTTTATCTCAGCAGATGAGATTCCTAGAAGAAGACTCTTGGATGTACCTTGAACATTTCTATTGATTTTGCCAAATCATCCTTCAAAAATGTTGAATCACTTTAAACTCCCACCAGCAGCCATGTGTGTGCCCTCTGTCCTACTTTAATGCCAATATCATTGTTTTCCCCCTAGAAGCTTCCCTCCCCTCAGCCAGGACTCCTTGGCACTTGAGCCAAACTGACTGTTCAGCCCAGGACTTGATTTCCCAAGATAGAATTATGGAGGAGGAAAAATAGTGTTCCTCTACCCTTCTGAATTCTTAGTGGAGGACTTTGTAATGAAAGACAGATTACCAAGAGAAAAACAAAAGCTCATTAACATGTGTACCTCATGTATATGTGGGAGATCCCAGGGAAAAATGAATAACTCCCCAAGATGGCTTAGAATCCAGATTTAAATACCTTCTTCCTAGGGAAAGGGGACAGGATATCTAGGCCTCTTAGAGGAGAGTATATGAGTTTTAGGAAAGAATGGGGATGGGGGAGATAGTTTGTAACAAAGTTTGGGTGTGATGTCAACTTGTAGTCTCCTGTGACAGGAGTCAGTCTTCACTGGCTGATGAAACTTTTCCCATCGAGGGAACCTTTTGTGGGGGTCCGATTTTAGGTAGATCAGGAGACTTTAGTGAAAGCCTCTCCTTGCATTTGCTGTTTTTCAAGCATCTGCAGCTCAAGATCATCAATATAACAACACAGCATATGTTGGGGTGGCATGTTCTCTGACCTTCAGAATAAATCCAACAAAAACTTGTTTCCTTTCTTAGATGATTTGCCATAGTGGTGTTATTCCCTGGAGACAGTATTCCGACCAGACCTTCCTGGGAGTGGTCATAACATACGCTGTGCTTGTAGAAAGGTGTAGGCCATATCACTAAATAAATTAGGGTCAGTTTTCTTATCTTGTGGAAAGGGAGATAAAGTTATGATAGTTTATCTCCCTTTCCACAGGTTTCCTGCAGATTTGTGTCTCTGCTGTAGCCCCAGTGGCCCCAGTACCTCTGTGGCTCTGGTGCTTGGAGCTGCTGGGTGCCAGGCCCACTTGAAGGTTTGTGTCTCTGCTCCTCCAACCCCAGCGCTGAGTCTGGGTTTGGGGTTGCTGGGTGCTGGGCCCCCTGTGGGCAGTGTCTCTGCTCCTCAGACCCCAGCAGTCCCAGCACCTCCACAGCCACAGAACTCCTCAGACCCCAGAGGCCCCAGTGCCGAGGCGGGGCTCGGAGCTGCTGGGGTGCTGGGCCCCCTGCAGACCAGTCCCCACGCCTCAGACCCCAGCGGCCCTAGCGCCAAGGTGGGGCTCGGAGCTGCTGGGGTGCTGGGCGCCCTGCAGGCTGGGTCTCTGTGCTTCAGACCCCAGCCGCTGGGGTCCAAAGCACAGAGTCCCGGCCTGCAGGGGGCCCGGCAACCCAGCAGTGGCAGCAACCAAGCAGGCCTAGAGGCCCTCCTCCAGTGGGCTGGGCAGAACGCCTGCGTCATCAATATGGTGACAATGGAGGTGTCTTGTCCCAGCCGCCACCATCTTTGTCTCAAAGTGATGGTTAATTTGCATATTACTCTTTTATTAGATTAGTGCATAACCAATGGACACAGACAATAGTGTGGTAAAGGCTTGGCATGGGGCAAGGGCTGAGAGAAGGAGGGGATTAAGGAGTGGAAAATTGGGGGACATCTGTAATAGTGTCACAATAAAATAAAATTTTAAAAAATTACTGTGTGTTCTGGTGTGGGCCTCTTTGGCTTCATATTGTTGGGGACTCTCTGCACTTCTTAGACTTGTATGTCTTTTTCCTTCACCAGGTTAGGGAAGTTTTCAAAAATTATTTAATCAAATAGGTTTTTCATTGCTTGTTCTCGCTCTTCTCCTGGTAGTCCTATGATGTGGATGTTGTCACACTCCATGTTGTTCCAAAGGTACCTTAAACTATCCTCTTTTTTTTTTTTTTTTTCCTGATTTGGTGTTTTCTTCTACCTAGTCTTCCAAATCACTGATTCAATCCTCTGCTTCATTGACTCTGCTGTTTATTTCTTCCAGTGTGGTCTTTATTTCAAATATGGCATTCTTCTTTTCTGACTGGTCCTTTTTCATGGTTTCTATATCCTTTTTCAGGCTGTTGAGCATCCTTACAATCATTACTCTGAATTCTAACTGATAAAGTGCTTACATCCTCTTCATTTAGCTCTTCTTCTGGAGGACTGTCTTGTTCTTTCATTTGGGGCCTGCTTCTTTGTCTATTTGTGTTTATTTCTATGTATTAGGTAGATCTGCTGATTCCCAGTCTTAGTAGGGTGGCCTTATGTAGTAGATGTCTTGTGGGACACAGTGGCACAGTCTCTCTGATCACCAGAACCGAATGCTCTAAGAATGTCTCTTGTGTGCAGTTGTTTGGGCTCTTCTTTTGCAGTTGAGTCTTGATTACTGTTGGCCCATTTATGCATGACCTTGACCCTTATTTGGGCTGACTGTGAGGCTCAACCCCCAACACGGTGTGCAGGATGCTGTGCAGGTGCTGATCACATGAAGTAGAATTTGCCTCAGCAGTCCTTGGTGTCTGCTGAGATCTCTCTATAGGTACGCTGTTTGTGGAGCTTATTGGGTTCTGCTCTTTTGCTGTCTGAAGTTGGTCACTGGGTGTATTGAGGGACTCTAGTGCAGGCCAATGTCAGAAGCTGCCTGTGACTAGCCTGCACTAGAGTTGCTCCAAAGAGGCCCACAATCAATACACCCAGTGGCCAACTTCAGGCAACCTGTTTGGAGCTGACAGTGATCCACAACTTGTAGATTCCTCTACTGAACCTGGGTCCATGTGGAAAGGACCAAACTAGGCACCAAGGACTGCTTTCAGTAGCCCTGAGTCCAGGAGCAGGTCAGGCAAAGAGTCAAAGCACCCAGAGATTTGCCTCTGCCTTTAGGCTGTCTCTTAGTCTCAGTCACTTAACTGAGCCTCTGGCTGTAGAGCTCAGTCAGGTGTAAACTCCACAGGGTGGGGTGAGAGGGTTTCCAATGCTTCCACGCCCATCCCCCCACCCCCCACCCCCTAGCAGGCTAAAGCTGCATAGATGGGAATGGTCTGCCTGAGAAAGATATCTTCTGCAGTATGCAGGAATGACTCAGCATAGGGATCCAGGTGGCTGCCACCTCAAGCTCTCTCCCCAGAGTCACCAACCAAGATTCTCCTCATATAACTCTAGTCAACTCTGCTTTCCCTCTACCAGAACCCAGGGTTACTGTAAGCAAACAAAATTTTGTGTATTGGCCCTTTATGACAATGCTTGCATTTCTAGCCACCTTTCACTGGAGGACAGAAACCCTGTTGCTTTTCACAGACAGAAGTTATATGGGCACATTTCTTGGTTTTGGTGCTCTGGGCTGGGGATCCCAGCTTGGGGTTTAGACTTCTCAGGGAGAACCCCCTACAGATGAGATATCCCTCCAGAATTTTAGCTGCTGCCTGTGGGATCCCTGTCAGCACTCTTGGGCCTCTGCCCTTCCTACTAGTCTCGATGTGGCCTCCTCTTTAAGTTGTTGGCTTCTCTCCACTTAGTCTTCAGTTGGATATTCAGCATGATTTTTCTATATTTTAGTTATAAATCCAGTTTGGTCCTGGGAGAAGGTCAGTGTAGCTTCCACCTAATCTACCACCATCTTGGAATCCCAACTATAACTTATCTCTAGATAAATTTTCTGTAAATGATACACTTATACATTTACTGTATCTAGGATAAGATCTGATTTAAGACTCTCAGCAGCAAAAATATAAATTCAACTGAGTACCATGTCCCAGCTGTGCTAATACTAGGAAACTGGATGGAATGATTCGGTCAGTCATGCCCTCCTCTGTAGAACTGTGGGGCTGGTGCACTCACTGAGAGTCTACCAAGAACAATGCACTGTGTTCACATGAAAGGCCTCTAGTGCTCCGACACACCATCCTCATATGTCCTCTCACAGTCCTATAGAGCTCCTGGGTTTTCCAGGCACTGTGCAACTAGTGATCTCTGCCTTCAGTTGTTGTCTTGAACTTTGCCCCAACATCTCAAGCATCTACATAGGGAAGTTTCTTCAGAGCACAGTTGAGTTACATATTTCTTTGCATCCTTGTAGTCCCTCATAAAAACAAAACAAAAGAAAACACTGGTACTAAAGAAGTACTTATACCTGTTACACTGTTTTTATTACATTGCTGTGCCTGGCTTGGACTGGGGCATGTTGGGTTTTCCCCTGAAGGTTTATATTCCATCATAAAGGAAGTGTGTATTCAACCTCTTTTATTCTCCTTTCCCCCCAGTGTGTCTCATAAGAGAAATATGTTTCCACTTTCTCTTGCATAACCTTCCCTCTATGCTTATGCTGTCATCAGAGTGGGCTTGAGCCTGGGAGGGCCCTGTAGGCTGTGCCGACAGGTGGTACCTCAAGGCCAGACTGCTAGAGATCGCAGAGGAAGGATCTAGATGTGCATTATTTGCCATTCTTAGCAGTTCTTGAAAGCAGTGTTACCTTTTACAGAGCCTTTGCTATTTCCTCTGAAAAATTAATGTGAGCTGCTGGCTTCCTGACTTTTCTAAATAATCTGAGTTCATGGTAAAGCTTTCTTGAAGTGAACATTATGTATATCTTTCTCTCTCTCCCTCTCAATTTATTTTGGTTGTGGGAGAGTTTAGTAACAAGACTGAGGAAATGAATGAGTTGATATTGGATAGAGAAATCATGGCATACCACACAGTGGAAACCAGGCATTATTACCATTCCAAAGAGTAGGATCTATCTACATGTGCTGTTTATGGAAAGATGTGAATTAGTACATATATATCATGGGGGGGGAGTTGCAATAGAATATGTATCGTATGACCTCATTTGTCTACATATGTATATGGACAAACTTTCTGGAACTTGTCATACTACCTCTGGGTTTAAAAGAGAAAGGGATTCACACTTTATTTTATATCCTTTTCTACATATTTAAACTTTTTTATAGAAAAAATATTGCTTTTATAGAAAAAATAGTGTTTCGTTTTGTTTTGTTTTTATGAGGGACTACAAGGATGCAAAGAAATATGTAACTCAACCATAGAAAATATATTGCTTTTATAAGTTAAAGAGCTTGTTTAAAAATTATGTGGTCTGGCTCTGGAGTAACTTTCCCTTTCCCATAATTTCTCTTAATAAACTAATTCCTATGTATGGATTAAATGATCCTACATCTGAAAATTATTCCCAAATTTTTAATTCTAGCCTCTCTCCCTTCAGAACTTGACTCTGAATAGCCTTTTAAAAACACTTTTAATATTTTTATTGATTTCAGAGAGGAAAGGAGAAGGAAAGAGAGATAGAAACATCAATGATGAGAGAGAATCATTGATCGGCTGCCTCCTGCATGCCCCCTCCGGGGATCAAGTCCTAAACCCGAACATGTGCCCTTGACCAGAATCGAACCCAGTACGCAGGCTGACACTCTATCCACTAAGCCAAACCAGCTAGGACTGAATTGCCTTTTATTTGCTGAATATTTTCCTCTGTAATATTGGCACCTTAAACGCAATAACTGAAGGTCTCTTTCTTCTGAACTGCTCCTCTGTGTCTATCTGTATTATGTACTATTTAGACTCATTCATCATATCTGCTCCTCATCCTTGTCCACCTCACAGGAACTGAGCTTAGCGCCCAATTCTGCCTGATGCCACAGTCTTCCATCTGTCCCAAAAACCCTGACTTGACTTCCCTTAACCAGCTAGGGTATGCTCAGATACCGGAGTAGCTCAGAGAGGCTCTCTTGTCCCCATCTCTGTCCCTGAGCTCCCCTACAAGACTAAAGTTTCCCTCCTTACCTCTTCTGAGGAGAGGGCACTGCTTGCAGATCACAATGACCTTGGCACTCATGTTCTTGCCAGCTTGTTGAATTGCCAGATTTCCCTCTTTATAAATGCTGATGAGGGAGATTGTGGCATGCAAGCTTCCACCCCGCGTGATGGTTGTGATAACAGTACCAGCAAATACTGTGGAAGACAACATTTTTGAAATAACATAACAGTGAAGGCAACTGTAAGCAGAATTGAACATAATTTTATATTTTTGTAAGTTTCAGATGGGAAGCATTTTAATGTTAAAGAGAAGGCCCTAACAGAGCAATTATATTTGATTCTGTATGCTTGTCACCAAAATTCAGGTTGAAGAAAGGAGCCATGGTGTTCTCATGCTGTCGGTGTTGCTATATGTTGAGACCCGGAGAGAAACCTAAATAGCTGGGCACTATGGTCCATTACTGAGAAGGGACTCTTCACAATGTCTTATCCAACATGTAGATCAATTACCAAGAAAGGGTTAGGCTTAGAGCTTCTACTTGTGCATACTACAAGACCTTGAATCTTCAGAGGCAACACCAAACTCAGAGGTTGAATGAGGGTGTTTGGGCCACGAGGAAGGGAGTCTTTGTGTCGATATAGGTGTGTATGCCTACCTTTCTGCATCTCCTCTCTCTTTAGCCCTTCTCTTTTTTTGTCCTCTGTCTTTGAATTTTGGTTTATCCCATGGGTCCCTAACTTTCTCTAATTATCAGTAAATATGTGTCTTTTACTAAGTCTTTGATGTTCTCTTTATTAAATATATTTTTATTGATTTCAGAGAGGAAGGGAGAGGGAAAGAGAGATAGAAACATCAATAATGAGAGAGTTTCATCGATTGGCTGCCTCCTACATGCCCCATACTGGGGAGTGAGCCTGAAACCCAGGCATGTGCTCTGACCAGGAATTGAACCGTGACCTCCTGCTTCATAGGTCGACGCTCAATCACTGAGCCTCGACGGTCGGGGCTGATATTCTCTTTTTTATCCACCCTGTTTATCTCATTTAACAAATCAAAGTATAGAACTGAGCTATAACAAAGCATTTTCTTGCTTAAAAATTTTTCTAGAAAAATTCAATTGTTTTTCATTATGTAACTCTCTTTTTTCCATTGTGATTCTTGGAGAAAATTTCTGAGCCACAGAAGAAAAGAGTATGTGTCTTTCAAGGCATGCTTTTGGCATTTTGGCGAGGGCAATGCCATGTGGAATAGGACTTGCATTGAAGAACTATTTTATGAGCCTATCCCTGCCCAGAAAAACCAGTAGCACTTCCTGGTTATTGTGACAACCCAAACTGCCTCTGGAGTTCTGGCTGAGAACCAATGGGCTGCTGGTGACTGTATGTGGTTGTTTTGCCATGAGTCATTGTGGAGTTAATCAAGTTTTTGATTTGGCTGATAGGAGCCTTTTGGGGTGAAGTGAGAGCTCACTGCTTACATGGTGTGCAAAGCTCACAAAATCAAAATTCTCCTCTATGAGTGTTCACTGCAAAATGTCAGCTTGTAGTCAAGTGGAATCAGGTGGGAGATTTCCTGAAGCACCTCCTGCAGAGACTGGCTGTCTGTGGTGGCAGGACACCTGTGCTGTTTGGTTCATTTTATGCCTGGAAAGTGAAAGTGGGGGAGGGCCCAGGTCCCTCAACGTGGAGCTGCTGAAGTCTGACGCAGGGCATGCAGAGCCCCTCTGGAAGGCCCTACGTCTGGGATAAGCTTTTAGGTTACACAGCTTTTTTTTCCTGGCAAGACCTTCCTAAATCTTCCTTGTGGAAATAAGCAACATAATTAAATCTGGTATCTTTTGCTCTTGAGTGGTTTTCACAAAGAGTACAACTATATTTTAGTGTAAAAAGCTCTTATAAATTCTAAATCATTAGTAATGTCTCCTCAGGTTCCAATTTATAAGTGCTTCCAAAGAGATTTCAGATTTCCAGTTTTAATTTAATACTTTAGAACAGCAGTTCTCAGCCTGTGGGTCGTGACCCCTTTGGCGATCGAACAAGACTTTCACAAGGATCACTTAAGACCATCCTACATATCGGATATTTATATTACGATTCATAACAGTAGCAACATTACAGTTATGAAGTAGCAACAAAAGTAATTTTATGGTTGGGGGTCACAGCATGAGGAACTGTTTTAAAGGGCCAGGAGGTTGAGAACCACTGCTTTAGAAGGATAGACATTGCAGAGGAAATGCTTGAATTTCCTGTAAGAGAGGCCAGCTTAGATATGCTTTTAATTTATAAAAGTTGAATTATCAATGTATGAAAAGATAACAATACATGAAAAATATGTGAGAAAAAAGTATACAGGTTTTTTGTTTTTGTTTTTGTTTTGAATACTGAGCCAACCAAAATATACGGAATAGCAGTATTATGTACCAGGAGTCAAATTAAGTTTGTATGAAAAAGTAAATTTTCCATATACATATTTTTCTGTTATAAACTCTAATATTTTGAAGAGCACAAATCCATAAACCTTAGTGTATGGGAAAGTATTTTCTTGGGTAAATCAGGAGTGTAACTTACCCTTACCCTCACATTCATGCCACTTTTTTGAGACTACTAGTATAGTCTCATGTTTCTTATAAAAGTTTCTTATAAAATCAAAGTTGCTTGGCTTTATTTCTTACCAAAGTTGCTTGAACAGTAATTGCTTTCCAGAGTACCAGCCCATCTACATTTTTGTTGACACATGGCCATGGTGGGTTTTGAACCTTAATTCAAAAAGGAAAGACATAAGATTCAGGAAAATAAATTCAAGTATAATTGGTATTTAGATATGAATCTATCATTTTATCATTCCTATTTTTTCTCCGAGCCATCAGTATGTCATTGCAATGAAATAATTAAAGAGCATGCAAAAGAAATTCTTTATACTACCAACTACTGCTCCAATTTTCTTAGCATAACTGAAAATCCTTTGCTGAATTTTAAACCTGAGTAAAAGAAAACCTATAAATAGCCCTATTCCCTTCTTCTCCATAAAACTAACACTATAACTAAAAATAGCGTTTCCATTTACCTGCTTAGAAAAATCTAGTGCAACATATATGAACTAAGAAAATATAGATTAACTCTTCACTTTACACAAGAAATTCTATAGTGTCACCCTAATGATGTAGAGAGCTTTTTTTGGTACATTTAAAACATGCAATTGCTTAAATGTGAGAAGTACAGGGTTTTTAGAAATACTGCTCACATGCCCACCTTTTCCCGTCTCTCCTTAAGGAAAGAAAGAAAGAAAGAAAGAAAGAAAGAAAGAAAGAAAGAAAGAAAGAAAGAAAGAAAGAAAGAAAGAAAGAAAGAAAGAAAGAAAGACTGCTCACATGTAAAGTGTGTTATATCTGTAATTAGATGCAACCAATTACTAAATACTGATGTTGAACCTGCCAGGTCCTGTCTGGAAATAGTTTTGTTGTCACAACTAGGGCATGCTTCTAGCATCTAATGGGTATGGATGCTGCTAGATAACTTACAATGCCCAATGGGAAAGAATTATGTGGCTCAACATGTGACTAGTGCCAAGGTTGAGAAACCATGAGTCAACAAAATGAAATATTTAATCTCAATTACCATCATTTAAAATGTTTCAAAAATACTTGCTAATTATTCACTTATATGTGGCAATATTCTAGGAAGAACTAAGCAAAACAACTGTAACAAAATTGTACTTGTTAGGTAAAAATTTGCAATTGAAATACTGCCCTTCTAATAGGTTCTGCGGACTCTCCTGTGAATTTATTATTTATTTATTTACTCTTAATTTGTACCCCTACTAAATTCCAAAAAGGATTTGAAGTGGATTACAACGTAAAATATATAAAATTTAATGTTAAATACATATAATACCTTAAACACACACACATTTCTTTTTAAGAGAAAGAGCTCAGTAAACAGAGGGAATATTGTTCCAGAAGTTGGAGATCTAAATTTACCTAATGAATTGAACCAAAAAGTAGTGGCATTATGTTCTCCCTGATGGATGAAAAGGTACCCTTCTACCTTCTCAGCCTCCAAATGTCAGAATGGAAGTTGGGTTGGCGTCCCACACTGCTCCATAGATCCCTGGTCTCTTGCTCTATCATCAGCTATACCACCTTAACCCTCCTCACCCTACTGTCATCTCCCCACTGCCCTGCTCTCCCAGCACCCACCTGGTTCTCAGCCTTCCTCTCTGTGTGCTCCTGCACCTATCTTGGTGGGGCACCCTCAGTGTGGTGCTCCCTCTCCATGCCATGGCTTCATCCTTCCCAGTGACTTTCTCTCTGCTCCATTTCAGTCACTCATTCCCAGGCTCACATGTCCTCCTGTTGAAGTCTTTAGTCACCATTCTCTTAAATTTAGACATCCTTATATCCAGAATACCCGCCTCTAGTACAAGCTTAGTTACTGATTTACTCTCATAACTACTTTTCTTCTTTTTCTATCTTTAGTGGCCCAATACCTCTCATTTGTTCCCAATTCATTTTTACTTCCTTGGCTGTTCCACATAGTTTCCATTATTTCTGTCATTTTCTTGACAATTTTTTAATTGTCCTTTCTCCCTTGTCCTTCAACCCTGTCTGAACCTGGGCCTGCACTCAGCTGAGTCCACAAATGGACCCTCATTGAAGTGACAAGCTGTTTGGTGGATCAGCTCATTCCCCCAATTTCCATAGCTCTTTTTTAAATTCTCTCATTCTCCTAACCACCTCCCTTCTCATACTTAGCAGATTGACCCTGCCTATTTTATAGAGAGAACAGAGATCATAGAAGAAAATGTCTGCAAGATCCTCACTAAACCTTCAAAGCTGTCTTGTCTGCAGTTGCTGTCTTCTCTCCCTCCCCTGAGAGAGCAGGCTGGTCCACCTCTGGCCAGAGGTCTGTCCTTTGAGTCCTCTGGAGCTATGGTCGCCAACCTTTCAGACCTCACGGGCCACCAGTGGTCCATGGGCCACTGGTTAGCAACCACTGCTCCAACGATTTCCTAAACCAGTGGTTGACAACCTTTAGGTCTCATGGACCACCAGTGGTCTGCGGACTACCAGTTGGTGGCTGCTGCCCTGGAGGCCATGCCCCCCACCTTAGTAGATGTTCCCTCCTCAGGTCATCCTTCTGTCTGCCAGTATGGTCTCCATTGCTGGATGCTTCCCATTGCCTTTAACTTCTTCTAGACACTCAAAACCAATTTCTCTCCTTTAGGACCAAACTTGTGGAATGAGATGCTGGAACTTACTATGAATTTCTTTACCTTGTTCCAAACACCTCAGCCCACTCACACAACTCTTGCTAGGGTCTCCAAGTCATGAAATAGAATGGAAACATTTTAATGCTTCCCTTTTTTGAAGTTTCATCAACACTTGGCTCTACTGACCATTCCCTTCTTACAACATCCTCTTCCTGGGGTTCCCTGGCACCTGTTCCTGGCTCCTCTCCCTCCTCCTTAGTTTTCGCCTTTCAGTCTCTGTTACTAGCATATCCTCCCTTTAAAGTGTTGGAGTTTCTAGAGAGTTAATTCAGCCCTTCTTTCACCTCTAACCTCTTTTTAGGGAGTCTTATTCTGGGTCATGGTATCAACCATGTATTGATGACGATTCTCAGATTTAGATATCTTGCTTAAATCTATCTTCTAGTCTGGGGGTCTCATAGATATAACTGTCCACATGACATCTACACTTAAGTATCTCACGGACACCCCGGATCCAACAAGGTCACAGCTTAACTTATGAGTCTACCCCTCTACCCAGTTCTCAATTTCAGCGAATGGTTACATTATCCTCAAGGTTTTGCAAGCCAAGGATCTATCTGGGAGGCATTCTTGACACATATCTGATCTCCCTTGTCCAATTAATCACCAAGTTCTGTCAATATCTCCCAAGGTCTATGACTTGCACAATAGTCAGTAACTCTTGACTATCTCTGTATTTTATTTTTTAACTAGGGGCCGGGTGCACGAAATTCGTGCATGGGGGCAAGTGGGGGGGGGGCGGTCCCTCAGCCCAACCTGCACCCTCTGCAATATGGAGTTCTTGGTTACTCTCACAATCCAGGACCTCTGGTTCTTAACCACTAACCTGCCTGCCTGCCCTAACCACTCTGCCTGCCTGCCTTATCCCCCTAACTGCCCTCCTCTGTCGGCCTGGTCACCGCTATTAACTTGCTTTTTTAATCTTATCCTCTTCACGCACAATTGTATTTGACTTCCTTATTGGCTTCTTCCTCTCACATAATTTTTCTCCTTTATGTAACACTTTTCCTACTGACTCATCATTTATAAACTTTTCTTTCCTCCTTATTTCCTGCTTCTGTTCCATCCTCATTCTTACCCTCCTTCCCTTCCCACATTCCTTCTTTCCTTTATCTTTACCCCTGCTCACCCTCCCCTTTTCCTTCCTTCCCACCTTAATTTTTTTCTTCACTTCCTCTCTCTGACCTGCTTTGCTCCCTCCCCCATTCCTTCCTTCTTCCCATTCCCCTTTTAAGCTCTACTAGCTCCCCCTTTATAACTTTTCTTCCCTCCCTCTTTTTCTTTCATCTTACCTTTGCCATACATTCTTCTCTTCTTACTGCCACTGTT
>PVJC01010413.1:20313-43858 GCA_004026665.1 Murina feae
TCTTTTTTTCTTTTCTGACTTCTCCTTTTAAAATCTGTCCCCAGTACACAACTATACTTGGTTTTCATTATAGGCCCTATAGTTCACTCATACATCCTCTTTTTTTTAACTCTGCTATCCACTGAGTCTTTTATAAAGTTCTTCCCTCCATCCTGTTCCACCCCTCCCCCACCTGGTTACTTCCCCCCAAACTCTCCCTGGCTGCTGCTCCCTCCGCCCCCTCCCCCCATGCCCATTTCTTCATCTCCTGCAGGTTCATTCCAGCTCTGAAGGGGTGCTAAGCCTCCCTGTGTGTGCCCCGCCATTAATGTTCTCCAGGCCGCAGCCGAGGAGGGGTGGAACTGGCTGGCTGCTCCCTCCCCTCCTCGGCTGCCCCACGATCAATTGATTCCCAGGCCACAGTCGAGGGGCTGGCTGGATGCTCCTCCTGCCCCGCCCCACGGCTGCGGCCAATGGCCAGCCTGTGCTGCAGCCTGGATCGTGGAGCAGACGGGAAGTGCTCTTCCTGTCTGCCCCACAATCCAGACTGCGGCCACAGGCCCGCTTGCTCCTCCCGCCTGCAACTGCAGCCACGGGCCAGATCGCTCCTTCCGCCCTGCAGCTGCCGCCTAGATCCTGGGGCAGAGGTCTTCCGTCTGCCCTGCTGGACCCCGGTGCGCAGCTTCTCCCGGGGCTGTGGCCTCCGCCATCTTGGCTGGGCTAATTTGCATGCAGTCACTCTGATTGGCTGGTGGGCATGGCTTAGGCATCCCGAAGAAACAGTCAATTTTAATCTTACACTTTTATTAGATTAGATTGATTTTACAGAGAGGAAGAGAGAAGCATTGATTTGTTGTGCCACTTATTTATACATTCATTGGTTGATTCTTATATATGCCCTGACTGGAGATCAAATCTGAAACCTTAGCGCACTGGGATGATGCTCTAACCAACTGAGCTACCCGTCAGGGCTCTCTGTATTTATGTCATAGCACAGTTCATCTGGACAACCACAAGAATCTATGGATCTGCTTGGCCCCTACAACCCATTCACATCACAATGGCCAGAATGATCTTCACAGTGTAAATCTAACCCTGAACTTTGCTTAAATCCATCAACAGTTTCCCCGACACTTAGGATAAAATCCAAGATACTTAGAGCATAAAGAAAGAGGTGGAAGGGACCAAAGATGAATCTAAAAAGAGAGAATAAAGATGAATTGTGAAGAGCCTTATATACCATATGAAGGAGTTGGGCTTTCATGCTGTCCAATTTGGTAGCCACTAAGTACATGAGGCTTTTTAAATTTCATTAAATTAAAAATTCAGTTCCTCAATAGCATCAGCTACATTTTCAGTGCTCAGTAGTGGCTAATGTACTGGGTGGCAAGGTGCAGAGAATGGCTTTAAGAGGGAGACAGGCCTGAGAAAACCAAGATGGCAGAATAGGTGAACACCAGAATTGCTGCCGGGCACAAACATTTCAAAACCACAATGAAAAGGAAAAACGGACACCACCCAGACTCACAGGAAGGCTGGCTGAGTGGAAATCCTACAACTAGAGAGAGAATGAGACACAGAGGAGGTGCGGAAATAAAGTGCAGAGGTACAGAGATGCACGCGAAGGGGCTCGCGGAAAGGGCTGGCAGCATTTTGTACCAGAGGGAGGCACAAGCTCCCCATGGCTCTGAAATCCAGTTCCAGGTGAGTTTCTGGGGGCTCAGAATCATACAGGGAAGAGCTGGACTGTCTGGAACCTTTGGGCACCAGGAGGAACTCCAGAGCGTCTTGAGACCCAGTGCCTCTTAGGGCAGGACTGAGAATTGGCCATGGCTGGTTGCTCTGCCCTGTAGATTCCCCAAAACCCTGCCCCATCAAGCTGCGTGCAGAGGCTTTTGCATATAAAAGGCTGGGAAGCCCCAGGCAGAAGCTAAAATAGCACCTCCTTGGAGTTCCAAGAGACTATGTATCCAGTGGTCAGAGCAGAACCACCCAGTCTACAACTCCTCAGACTCATAAAGGACACATTCAGGGGGCAGACTCAGTGGACACCAAAGCCCCACTGAAGCAAGTCTTGCCCCATAAGGGTGTCTCCAGCATAGAAGTTCTCCCACCATATACACAGCTGATTAAAGCCACTCTGTCAATGCAGGGAAGCAGCCAAAATGCAGAGACAAAGAAACAGGTCACAAATGACAGAAATGGAGGAAAGCAAATGACTGGATATAGAGTTCAAAACCACGGTTATAAGGCTTTTCAAGAATATTCTAGAGACTGCCGATAAATTTAGTGAGACACTTGAAGATGTGAAAAAGGACCAGCTAGAAATGAAGCATACACTCACTGAAATAAAGAATAATATACAGAGATCCAACAGCAGACTAGAGGATCACAAGAATCAAGTCAAAGATATGAGATATGAAGAAACAAAAAACACCCAGCTGGAAAAGAAAAAAGAAAAAAGAATCCAAAAATATGAAGAGAGTGTAAGGAGTCTCTGGGACAACTTCATGCGTACTAACATCAGAATTATAGGGGTGCCAGAAGAAGAGAGAGAGCAAGATATTGAGAACCTATTTGAAGAAAAAATGACAGAAAACTTCCCCCACCTGGTGAAAGAAATGGACTTGCAAGTCCAGGAAGCGCAGAGAATCCCAAACAAAAGGAATCCAAGGAGGACCACACCTACATACATCATAATTAAAATGCCAAGGGCAAAAGACAAGGAGAGAATCTTAAAAGCAGCAAGAGAAAAGCAGTCAGTTACCTACAAGGGGACACCCATACGACTGTCAGCTGATTTCTCAACAGAAACTTTGCAGGCCAGAAGGGAGTGGCAAGAAATATTCAAAGTGATGAATAACAAGAACCTACAGCCAAGATTACTTTACCCAGCAAAGCTATCATTCAGAATTGAGGGTCAGATAAAGAGCTTCACAGACAAAAAAAGCTAAAGGAGTTCATCACCACCCAACCAGTATTATATGAAATGCTGAAAGGTATCCTTTGAGAAGAGGAAGAAGAAAAAGTAAAGATAAAAATTATGAACAACAAATACATATCCATCAAGAAGTGAACCTAAAAATCAAGTGAATAAAAAAAATCTGATGAACAGAATAAACTGGTGAATAGAATAGAATCAGGGGCATAGAAAGGGAGTGGACTGACAATTCACAGGGGAAAAGGGGGTGTGGGAAGAGACTGGACAAAAATTGTATACCTATGGATGAGGGCAGTGGAGGGGCGGGTAAGGGCAGTGGATGGGGTGGAAATTGGGAGAAGGGGAGCTATAGGGGGGTGGGAAGAGGAACAACTCTAATAATATGAACAATAAAGATTAAAAAAAAAAAGAGGGAGACAGGCCTGGTTGGCTGTGTGTGTGTGTGTGTGTGTGTGTGTGTGTGTGTGTGTGGTGGCAGGGCAAGCAGTAGGGAGGTCAGATAGAGGTCAAAGATGACTATCAGAGTTTGGCTTTGATGTTGTAGGCTATGTTGAGAGCAGGTACAGGAGCAGGTTTAGAGCAGAAAGTAGTGTAATAAAAACAAGTTGAGTTTGATAGGTTTTAATATAAATGTCTAGCAATTGCAAAACTCTAGGAGATAATTACAAATCCGTGTTTGCCATTTAAGAGAAAGTTTAAGATTGTAATAAAAAGAAAACCATAATTTTATAAGTGCCAGCAAAAAAAAAGTAGTCTTATAATAATCTGTTATGCAGATTCCTAGTAATTTTTAACTGGTCATATTTTTTTTGGATGACATTTACAAATTATTAGCTTACCCCTGGCTGGTGTAGCTCAGTTGGTTAGAGCACTGTTCCATACATCAGGAGGTGGCAGGTTTGATTCCCAGTCAGGGCATACACCCAGGTTTTAGTATACAGGTGGGAGGCAACCAATCAATAATTCTCTCTCACATTGATGTTTATCTCTCTCTCCCTCTCTTTTAAAAATCCATTTTAAAAGTATTAGCTTATTATTCTTTTCTTTAAAAGTATTTTTTTATTGATTTCAGAGAGGAAGGGAAAGAGAGAGATGAAAACATCAATGATAAGAGAGAATCATTGATTGGCTGCCTCCTGCCACCCCCCACTAGGCATCGAGCCTACAACCCAGGCATGTGCAACCCGGGCATGTTCGATTCCAGGATGGAATTGAAACCAGGACCCTCAGTCCACAAGCCAATGCTCTATGCACTGAGTCAAAATGGCTTAGGCTTAGCTTATTATTCTTATACCTTATACTTTTCTTTCATTAATAGAGTCATATTAGTCTCTTATGAATTATTTTCATCTTATTTAACTTATTTTAGTTTTAAATATCTTCCTTTTATTTAATTTTTTTCCTACTTTCAAAAGACTTTTTAACACTCCTTAAATTTATGTACAAATTTCAAAACAGAAAAACTCACCTGTAGTTACAGTGATTGTGGTGGTCATTGGCAGTGCTGTAGTTGTAGGTAATTTTTTTGGCCTGAATTTGTAGTGACCAATAAATCCATCTGCAGTTAAGCTTAAGTCTGAGAAAAACTGAATGAGAAGTTCATTTCTTTCAGATACAATTGGCCTAAAGGAACAAAAACATGTTTAAGTGGATATATTTTAAAGTTTAGGTGGTACCTCTCTGAAATGTAGAATTTTCTATGTTTCCATTAATTTCTGACAAATTACTACTTGTTTAAACTTAAAAGCTAAAATACTTTAAAAAGGTGAAAGCCTTAATCTGCTCAACGTTAATGCTAATAGCTAATATTCAGTATTTGCTGAGTTAGGCCCTGTGTTTTGTATAAATCCTCTGCACCACAACTCCATTACTATCCCCTTCTTAAGGACTAGGCAACTGAAGTTCAGAGTTCAGTGATTCACCTGAGGCCCTACAGCTATTGTGTAAGAGAGCTGGGTCTTGGTACCACAGACTGCAGTGGACATAGGGACCAGTGTGAACACTGAAGATGAGCTGGTTCATCCTAAGCACTTCAGAATTTAGATGGATGTGGGAACTGCACAGCTTCTCTGAGTGAAGACTCTGGGTCTAGCTCTAGCTGGCCTGGGGAACTGGGGATGCTGGCCATGAGAATCAGATGGAGAAATTTAATAAACAAATTTCCGGGTGCTGTGAAGACACCACCCAAGGGCTGGCTAGCTATCAACTGGGTATAACAAAGCCATTAGAGTTTAATTGAAATTCCATTTCACTTAGTACTGCAGTGCTCCATTTTTAATTATTTTATTTTTATTGATTTTTTTTTTGTGGGGGGAGGGAGAGGAGAAACACTGATTTGTTGTTCCACTTATTTATGTATTCATTGGTTGATTCTTGTATGTGCCCTGACCAGGGATCAAACCCAAAACCTGGGTGTATTGGGAGGGTGCTCTAACCACCTGACTACAGAGCAGGGCCCTTTCATTGTTGTTGTTGTTTTTGTTAATCCTCACCCAAGGGTATTTTTCCATTGATTTTTTTCTTTAGGGAAAATGGAAGAGAAAGGGAAAGACAGAAATAAATATCAATGTGAGAGAAACATCAATTGGTTGCCTCCTGCATGAGCCCCGGGCAGAGCTTGGGCCAAGGAGGAGCCTGCAACCAAGGTACGAGCCCATGTCCGGAATCAAGCCTGGAATCTTTTGGTTCATAGGACAATGCTCTATCCACCTAGCAAAACTGGCTAGAGCCCCATTTCATTTTTAATGTGTCTTATGCATGCCTGCAGTGGAAGCATTTTTGTTCATAATCTTCGTAGCAAAATGCTATGAAGGAGAGAGCAAGTGATTATTTCGTTTTGGTGCTCATAATGTCATCATTAAAAACTCCAGTTTTAGGGGTACTAAATATTTAATGGTCATAATAACTGAGGCTTAAAAGCTCTCTTAAATCTCAGGGGATTTCATTTAAGCTTTTGCTATCATTATTTAAACAATGGTAAAAATGCTGTTTGGCTAATACTACTAAAAACTAATTAAGTGGAAACATTAAATGTCATTTGAGTTAATTGAGGGTTTGACTAAAGTCCTTTTTTTGAGGCATCTTCTCGGCAGAATCACTTCTTAGGTATCAGGGACAGCCCATACTGAGGCAGCTGTTCCCCCATCGCTCAGCTAATTTCAGTGGGAAGTCTGTATTTGAGCCAACCAGTCAGAAAAACTGCAAGATCTCTTCTGCCCTGAAGGTTATTACTTTCTGAGCCAAGAGACTTGGCAGACTTAAGAACGAGCCCATAACCTGCCTTTAGTCTGGTCACAAAAGTGACTTAGGAGATCAAATAATGATTTTGAGAATCAAGCCTTTCACAGCAATATTCTGTCTTGCTTTTGAAAACACATTCCTTTAAAGAAATACAAACAGTGTGTTTAAAACACAATTCTCAACTACAGTTACAAATAAAATGTTAACAGTTGTTTAAATGATAAAATTACAAAAAACAATTATTATAAGCACCAAAGGAAACCTTAAACCCAACCCAACCAGTCTTCTAGGCAGGATGTTATAATTATAGTGACCATTCGCTGTCTTTTCTATGAACTAATCTTGGGAGCTATATCGGAAACCAAATTTTCTCAAGGAAAAGTATTTTAGTAACAGTCATTTTTGTTATGCTGCTATTGAGCTTTGCATAAGTGTGACAGAATCACAGTGCCATAAAATTACTGAGGGGCATGTGTTACATTTGCAAATTAATCTTACAAATCACTAAGAAGGAAAGAAATCTCACTTGGACTGACTCTGCCCTGGCAAAGCCCAGTAGTAGATTGAGGATGCTGCTTCATTTCTTACAGCTACATTGGTTCTTGCATTCCACAGTCTTCCCCTTCTTCAATCATAGTCAATCAACCACAATGTCCTGCAAATTTTGCCTCCTAAATATTCCTTGATCCACCACCCGCTCTTCTCTCTTACTCCTCCCTACCTCCTGGACTTTATCTGGACCACTGCACAGCCTCCTGGCCAGCCTCCCTGCTTAGCAGTCTAGGACAGGGTTCTAAGGAAACAGGTCCATCACTGCATACCAACCTGCACTTCCAGAGCCCCAATATCTGCAGGATGTGGAACCAAATTGAACCCACCTGCCTTCTCTCTCTCTAGGCCCCAACTCAAGGTTTAGTCTCCAGAAGAGTATCTGTCTGACCCATGTCTGTGTTAACAGAGCTGCCTCTATGCCGGTGGTCTTGATCCAACATCTAGAAGCATTCAGAAATCTGGAGAAGTGCTGTGTGTAGATTAAATAAGAGTCCAGAGACGAAGCATAATTTTGAAAGGCACTTGGGTGCCAACGGAGCTTGGTTAAAGAAACCAAGTTCTTGTCAGATGGGTGAAACTGCCTACGGCTGTTCAGGTGTTTAGCCAGTAGGAGGCAATAACATGTACACTGAAACACCCTGAGCTGTCTGGCAGCAAGCAATCATTTTATGCATCTTTTTCAGGTTTGGGGAAATGCCCTCAGCCATTCCCAGATGATTAGCCCTGCTGACATGCTGGAATTGACTTCTGGCATGATAGCCCCCCAATCGCAACACTCCTCCTAATCAAACTTTTTTTTGTATCCTCACCCAAGGATTTTTTTTTAACTGAGGGAGACAGATTGGGGCGGGGCAGGGAGGGGCAGGGGGAGTAGGGGAAGTAAAGGTGGAACAGAGGAGGGGAGAGAGCACACAACAGAAACAATAATAGGTTGGCTCCCAACTGGAGATCAAATTGTAACCCAGGTATGTGCCCTGACTCAAAATTGAACCTGAAACCTTCAATTCCAATATTGTTAGTGGTATCAATTCTTCCTATTCATGAGAATAGTGCCATTTACTTAGGTCTTTTAAAATATATTTTAGTAAGGCTTTATACTTTTCGTATTAAGGCTTTGTATAAGATTTGTAAAATCTATTCTTGAGTATTTTATATTTTGTTGCTATTAAAATATATTTACAAATTTTAAATTAAAGCTATTTTAAAAAGACATTCTTGAATAATGTTTTCAACAAATAAACACATAAATCTGCAAATCACACTTTAATCTGGTGATGTATGAAATAGATGTTCTAAATTCAAGCCAATCTTGAATTCCTGGTCAATTTTATACATTGTTAGGTTTGGCTTGCTAGTATATTTTTTCTTTTAGCAAGGAATAAAAAATATTTTACTTTTCATCACATTCATTAGTGAGATTGGTTTCTAATATTCTTTTCTGGTACTGTCCTTACCTAGTTTGAGTGTCAATTTATACAAGCCTTATAAAGTTATTTGTGGGACAACCCTATTTTTTGATGGAAGAATGTGTGTAGTGCTGAAATTATTCATTCTTGGAATGTTGGTTAGAACGGATGGAGAAATGCAATCTGGGTCTGTTCACCCACCCCTTGATCACTTTTAACTAGATATTAAATTTCTTTAATAGTTATTTGGCAATTTTGGATTGTTCTTTCTTCTTTTTTAAAGTGACTATTGTATTTCATTTGAAATGAAAGTTAACCTTTATTTTAAAAATATCTTTATTGTTGAAGGTATTACTGATGTCCCACTTTTCTCCCTCCACATGGTTCCCGCCCCACCCCAGGCCTTCACCACCCTATTGTTTGTGTCCATAGGTAATGCATATGTGCATATCAGTTCTTTCCTAGTAGTTAATCTCTTTCAACCCCTCCCCCCTTCCTTCATGAGATCCATCAGTCTGTTCCATGTTTCTATGCCTCTGATTCTATTTTATTCACCAGTTTATTTTGTTCATTAGATTTTTTGTTCAATTGATTCTTGGATTTAATTGTCAATAGATACTTATTTATTGCCATTTTATTGTTCATATTTTTATCTCTTCTCCTCCTCCTCGTCGGCCTTCTTCCTCTTGTTAAAGAATACCCTTCTTCTTCCTCTTCTTGAAAAATGCTCTTCAACATTTCAAGTAATACTGGTTTGGTAGTGATGAACTCCTTTAGCTTTTTCTTGTCTGTGAAGTTCTTTATCTGTCCTTTAAGTCTAAATGATAGCTTTGCTGGATAGAGTAATCTTGGGTGTAGGTCCTTGCTATTCATCATTTTGAATATTTCTTGCTATTCCTTTCTGGCTTGCAAAGTTTCTGTTAAGAAATCAGCTGTCAGTTGTATGGGTGCCCCCTTGTAGGTAACTAAATGCTTTTCTCTTGCTTTTAGGATTTTCTCTTTGTCTTTAATCCTTGGCATTTTAATTATGATGTGTCTTGGTGTGGACTTCTTTGTGTTCCTCCTTGTTTGGGACTCTTATGCTTCCTGGACTTGTAAGTCTATTTTTACTCAGGCAAGGCCCAGCTGTGAAGCAAGGCAGGCTGGTGGTTAGTGCCAGGTCTTGGGCTATTTACTGAGAGGTTTGGGGCATGATGACACCAGCTACAGTTTGTTTGAGAGATTTTAGGAAAGTCTGAAGCCTGAACCAGAGAGGCCATTCATATGAAAAAGCTGCTGCAAACAGCTTGGATGGGGCTGCAAATTAGATTGGGAGAGATCTCAAAGAATGATCAGGGCTGAGCAAACAGTGACAGCCAGGCTGATGAAGACTCAGATATGACTGCCAGTCATCCCTGTGACAGTGGAGGTCCTAGCACAGGAACAATGACCCCTGTGAGCACCCATCTGGGAGAAAGCTACCCCTGAGTTTGTGCCCTGATGCCAGATAATCCAGTTCCTCCCCATATGTCCCAGGATTCCCCCAAAGTTGCACAATGCTGAAGCTCAGAGGATGTGAGACTGTGTAAGTTTGTGTGCAGGCCTTTTAAGAGGACCTGGTACTCCAGCAGCCTCTGTGTCACTCAGCCACAACCCCTGCTGATTTTTACAGCCCAAATTACAAGGACTTCTTTTCTCAGCTCGGAAACTCTGGGCTTGGGGTCTGGTGTAGGGCTGGGACCCCTTGCTTCTCAGAGTGGCCCCCACAGGGAAGATCTCCCTCCTGATTAAAAAAATGGCACATGTGGATGTCAGATCAGCCAGTTCCATGCCTCCACCCATCCCACCAGTCTCAATGTGTTTTCTTCTTTACTGCTCTAGTTGTAGGCCTTCCATTCAGCCAGATTTCAGGAGTTCTGAATGATGGCTGTTCTATATTTTAGGTGGAATATTGATATGGTTGTGTTTACCTACCGCCATCAACTTCACCAAAAGCTAACCTTCACCATTGAGTATAGTATCTAAATTCTGGGCATGAGAAAGGCTGCCTATGCATTTTATTTGTATTGCTCTTTTATTTTAAATTTATTTATTGAATTTATTGGGATCACAATAGTTAATAAAATTATATAGGTTCCAGGTACAATTCTATAATATATCATCTATGTATTGCATTGTGTGTTCACCACCTCAAGTCATGTCAATTTTTGCTTGTATTTTCCCCTGTTGTTGGATGCAGTGTTCTCTGTCCATTTTACCAAGCCTATTAATTATTTTTTAAATCTTCAATATCCAAATTTCCCATCTAATCTAATAAAAGAGTAATATTGAAATTGACCGTTTCTATGGGATGCCTAAGCCACACCCACCAGCCAATCATAGCAGCTGTATGCAAATTAACCCAGCCAAGACGGAGGCCGGCAGTCACGGAGCTGGAGCAAATAGGCAGCAGCTTCTGTTGCTCCAGGAGTAAACTATCTGCTGGCCGGCTGGGTCTCTCTGTGCTCCAGGAAACCATACCTGCAACATAGTTGCAATTATAAAAGCCTCGGAGCCAAAGCAAACTGCAGGCCCAGGTGTGACTACTAAGGCAACATTCTTTCAATTATAGAAGCCACAGAGCTGAAGCAGACAGGAGGCTTCATTACCTGCCTAGGCCTCGGCTTAAAGGAACAGTATCAATTATAGAAGATAAATAAACCGCAGAAACCTGATTCCAGCCAGCCTTGCTGGGACATTGGGTCAATGGGAGCTGTGGTTAGCATGAAAGCCTGAAAACCCAGGCTGGCCACACCCCAGTGGGGTGAGGGGCTTGGCCAGCCTGCAAACAGCCATCAGCCCCTCACCCAGGCTGCCCAGGCACCCCAATAGGGACCCAAAACTTGAAGGGGCTGTGGGAAGCCTGAAAACACTCCTCAGTTCCTCACCCAGGCTGCCCAGGTACCCCAGTAGAAACCCAAAACCTGAAGGGGCTGTGGGTAGCCTGAAAATGCCCCTCATCCCGTCACCCAGGCTGGCCACACTCCAGTGGGGTGAGGGTTCACACTGGCAGGCTTGGCCAGCCTGCAAACAACCATCAGCCTCTCACCCAGGCTGACCAGGAACACCAGCAGGTGGACATCCCCAGAGTGGTCCCAGACTGCAAGAGAGCACAGGCCAGGCTGAGGGACCTCCCGAGTGCACAAATTTTTGTGCACCAGGCCCCTAATCTTTCTATAATTCACAGTTAATCTGTCAGTTATTTAAAGAGATGTGTTTAAAATCTCCTAGTATAATAGTGGACTTTGTAGATCTATCTTTTCATTTTTATTCCTTTACTTTTTTGCTTTATACATTATTGACATACATGCAAGTTTATAACTTCTGACAAATTACACCTTTTATCATTATATAGTAATTATTTCTAGAAATGCTTTCTGCCCCAAATCTACTTTGTCTTGATATCAATAAAGCTATGCCAGTTTTCTTCAATAAGCATTTTTCCAATATGTTTTTCTATTACTTTATTCTCAAATGCTCTCTTCTTTTTTTTTTTTTTGAAATGTATTCTAAATAGCATATGACTGGATTTTGCTGTTATCCAGTCTAACAGTCTTTACCTTTCCATTAATGATTTGATCCATTTGTATTTATATTGGTTACAAATATATCTGGAGATATTTCTACCATCCCATTTGTGCTTTTAATTTGGCCTACTACCTTTTTTATGTTTCTCTTTTTCCCTTTTCTTTTGGATCTAACTTTTTTTTTTTTCATTTCATATTTTTTCTCCAGTGTTCTGGAAGTTAAAGACTTCTACTTTTTCTAGAGGTTACCCTAAATTTAACATCTCTTTTACTTTAGCAAATTATAAAGCTGAATAATATATTCACCCTATTGTCAAATAATATAAGGACCTCAGAACACTTCAACACTTATAACCAACTAGAGGCCTGGTGCACAAAAATTTGTGCACTTGCGGGGGGCGGGGGGTCCTCAGCCTGGCCTGTGCCCTCTCGTAGTCTGGGACCCCTTGGGGGATGTCCACCTGCTGGCTTAGGCCCGCTCCCCAGGGTACCGGACCTAAGCTGTCAGTCAAACATCCCTCTGGTAGCCTGGGAGCCCTTGGGAAATGTCCACTTGCCAGTGAGGAGCAGGCCTAAGCTGCAGTTGGACATCCTTAGCACTGCTGAGGAGGCAGGAGAGGCTCCCACTGCCACCGTTGTACTGCCAGCTGTCAGCCTGGGTTGTGACTGAGCAGAGCTCCCCCTGTGGGAGTGCACTGACTACCATGGGCAGCTCCTGCATTGAGCATCTGCCTCCTGGTGGTAAGTGTGTGTCATAGTGACCAGTCATTCTCAGTGGTTCTGCTGTTAAGGTCATTTTGCATATTACTCTTTTATTACATAGGATACCTTTGTCCATTGTTTCCTGCTGTACCCTTTATTCTGTGACCATTATCTTCTTGTCTGAAGTACATAATGAATTTTCTTTGGTTAGGATATGTTGGTGTAAACTCTCTCAGCTCTTGTTTAACTAAAAAGGTATTGATTTCACCCACATTCACAAAAGAGGTTTTTCACAATCCAAGTTTAATAGTTACTTTGTCTCAATACTTTGAAGACATTCTTCTAAGATCTTCTAACTTTCACTGTGGCTGTTGAGAAGTTAGTTATTAAATTATATGTCTTTCCTTTGTGATAACATGCCTTTAGCTCTGGCTGTTTTTAACATCTCTTTTGTTCTGTGTTTTTACTATAATACAAATAGAAATGGATATCTATAATAATAAAAGGGTAATATACTAATTAGAGTGGATGTCTTCTAGACGTCCATCCAGATGTCCATCCAGACAAAGCCACAGTGGCTGCAAGGTCCAGGGCTCAGACAGCCATGGCTCAGACAACTGTGAGCCCCAGCAGTTGTGAGGTCCAAGGCTCAGACAGCCATGGCTCAGGCAGCCATGAGCCCCAGCAGCTGCAAGGCCTGGGGTTCAGGCAGCTGTGAGCCCTGGTGGCTGTGAGGCCTGGGGTTCAGGCAGCCATGAGCCCCAGCGGCTGCTAGGCCTGGGGCTTAGGCCTCACAGCTGTGGCAGCAGGAGCAGGGTGATGGGGGTGGCACCTTCCCCTGATCAGCCTGGTTGCCTCCTGCAGAGGGAGGCCAGATTGCAGCTTAGGTCTGCTCTCCATGGGGAGCGGGCCTAAGCCATCAGGACATTCCCTGAGGGCTCCTGGACAGTGTGAGGAACTGTGAGAGGGGGCAGGCTGGGCTGAGGGACTCCTCTGCCAGGAGATCAATGTTCATGCACCAGGCCTCTAGTCTATATATATAAAACCCTAATATGCAAAAAGGCTAAACGGCAGAACAACTAAACAACCAGGGGGCACACATAGAACATGGCAGGCATCAGCAGCAAGAGGCAGAGCATAGACCATGGTGGGCATTGGTCACAATGAGATGGTAGAGCAGGTGAGTGGAGGCGCCAGTCTAAGGCAGGTCACCAGTCAGTTATCAGGAGAGCCTCTGGTGGTTACTGAAAATTCTTTGCTCCTGTGTGCCCCAGTCCTGCCTGGCACTTGCACACAGCACTGGCCCTGATCACTCAGTGCTGTCAGTGGGTGCGAGTGGTGGCTGCTGGCCCAGATCACCCCTTAGGGTTTCTTCACCTCCCCCTGCTCCTGAGGGGCGACTTGGGCAGCAACAGCCACTTGCAACTACTGAAGTCACTGGCCCTGCTTGCACACACTGCTGGCACCAGCCCCAATCACTCTGCGCTATTAGTGGGTACAAGTGGGGCTGGGGCCATCAGCACATGGGAGCAACAGCAGCAGAAACAGGGCCACCAACAGACAGGAAACTGGGGACCACAGCTGGAGGGGCTGGGTGGGGGCACAGAAGATGGGCCGAGACCCACCCCTGTGCCCACTGCAGCTTAGAGGCCCACAGTTCCTTTCAATGTGCACAAATTCGTGCACTGGGCCCCTAATCCTATATAATAAAAGCCTAATATGCAAATCAACCAAACGGCTGAATTACCAGTTGATATGATGTGCACTGACCACCAGGGGGCAGACGCTCAATGCAGGAGCTACCTCCCACCCACAGACCCCAGGACAGCCAAGGCAAGTGGCAGCAGGGACCCCCCGATTGCCACAAAAATTGGCCCTGATTGCTTGCCAGGCCTAGAGACCCTGCCCATACATGAATTTCATGTATAGGGCCTCTAGTATTATATATATGTCGCTTAGGATTTGTTGAGTTTTTAATTTGATGATTGATATCTTTCATCCACATTGAAAAAGTCTCAGCCATTATTTCTTTAAACATTACATTTCCTACATTCTCTATTTTCTGTTAGAGAACTCTGATTACATGTGTTTTAAATATGTGAGGTCCTTCCACTCTGGCCTCTGAACACCTCCTCTTCTCCATCTATCTGTCTGTGCTACATTCCAGTTAATTATCTCACATCTATTTCTCAGCTCCCTAATTCTTTCTGGAGCTATGTCTTATCAGTAATTTAATATACACATTAAGTTTTTTGTTTAAGTTATTATGTCTCAGTTCTAAAAATTCTCTTAGGCTCTTTGTTAAATATGTTTAAACATTTCTGAAAGTCTCTTGTTTCTTAGTCATATTTTGAATAGTCTGCACTGTGTATTTGGTTGGCATATTTCTTTAAGCATACACATTTCACATTCTGTCTCATACTTTTTATAAATGCCTCTGTGGGTCTGACTATACTGCTTATTTCTGCTGACTATTGTTTATGTTGGCTTTTCCTTATTGCTTTGTGCTTTTTTATTGAAAACCTATGTTATGAGAATCTTAAAACTTCTAGGTATTCTTTTTTTAAAATTTAAATTCTTTATTGTTTAAAGTATTACATAAGTCTACCTTTTCCCCCATTGACCTCACCCCAAATGATCCCATCCCCCCAGCACACGCCCTCACCACTCTACTGTCTGTTGTCCATTAGCTATGCACATATGCATGCATACAAATCCTGTGGTTGATCTCTTACTCCCTCACCCCCCTTATAGGTTGGACAGTCTGTTCGATGCTTCTATGTCTCTGGTTCTAGTTTTGTTCATCAGTTTATGTTGTTCATTATAATCCACAAATGAGTTAGATCATATGATATTTATATTTCTCTGACTGGCTTATTTTGCTTCGCATAATGCTCTCCAGTTCCATCCATGCTGTTGCAAATGGTAGGAATTCCTTCTTTTTTATAGAAGTGTAGTATTCCATTGTGTAGGTGTACCAGTTTCTAATCCACTCATCTGCTAATGGGCACTTAGGCTGTTTCCAAATCTTAGGTATGGTAAATTGTGCTGCTATGAACATAGGGATGAACATATCCTTTCTGGTTGGTGTTTCTGGTTTCTTGGGATACATCCCTTGAAGTGGGATCACTGGGTCAAATGGAAGTTCCATTTTTAGTTTTTTGAGGAAACTCCATACTGTTCTCCACAGTGGCTGAGCCAATCTGCATTCCCACCAGCAGTGCAGGAGGGTTACCTTTCCTCCACATCCTTGCCAGCTCTGTGGTTTGTTGATGACAGTCATTCTGACAGGTGTGAGATGGTACCTTATTGTTGTTTTAATTTGCATCTCTCAGATGATTAGTGACTCAGCATGTTTTCATGTCCCTTGGCCTTCTGTATGTCCTCCTTCAAAAAGTCTCTATTTAGGCCCCTTGCCCATTTTATGATTGGATTGTTTCTCTTCCTTTTGTTAAGTTGTATGACTTCCCTATAAATTTTGGAGATTAAACACTTACCGGACATAACATTGGCAAATATGTTCTTCCATGCACTGGGCTTTCTTGTTGTTTTGTTTGTTTGTTTGTTTTGCTATGCAGAAGCTTTTTACTTTGATATAGTCCCGTTTTTGTTTTTTTCTCCTAGTTTCCATTGCCCTAGGAGCCGTATTAATAAAGATATCACTGCAACAAGTGTTTGCTATGTTGCTTCCTATCGCTTCTTCTAGAAATTTTATGGTTTCCCATTTTACATTTAAGTCCTTTATCCATTTTGAGTTTATTTTTGTGTATGGTGCAAATTGGTGGTCTAGTGAACTGCGTCCAGCACAGCCAGTGGTGAACCTGAGGAGGGGCATTGAAGGATTAAAGAAAACAGACAAGAGAATACACTGTTGTGACTAGGTGGATCACTGTGTCTGGATGAGGAAACAGTGACCCTGCCTGTAAGCAGGATCTTTATTTTATAGTCAGATCGCACAAAGCAAAAAAGGGCAAGATGTTTACAATGTTCTTGCAAATTTCAAATCTGTTTCTTTCCTGAATTGTTACCATTCTCTATCAAACTTTGTTTAGGCAGCAATTGCTGCCAACTCTGCTCCCACCCACACCCCCATTCCCCCCACAGCCCACATCCCTTAGCTACCTAGGACTGCAGGGTCAGACTATAAGGTCAAGCTTACAACCATTGCCTTTTGGCTATAATTGTGTTGGGAGGGCTTTGCCCTCCAAGCTGGGAGTTGTATGTGGCTTTGCCACAAGTCAGTCCAAGGCTTGATTCTGTCCAAATGCTGTAGCTGCTCTCCACAGTCTAGTTTCACTTTTCTGCATGTATCTGTCCAATTTTCCCAACACCATATATTGAAGTCACTCTCTTGACTCCACTGTATGCTTCTGCCTATGTCAAATATTAATTGAACATAATGGCTTGGGCCAATCTCTGGTGTTCTGTTCCAATGGGCCATATGTGTGTTCCTGTGCCACTACCAGGCAGTTTTGAGAACTGTGGCTTGGTAATATAGCTTGATATCTGGTATTGTAATCCCTCCAATGTTGTTCATTCTCAGGTTGCTGCAGCCATTTGGGATCTTTTTTTTAAATTTCAGATGAATTTTTGGAGAGTTTGTTATAAGTCTTTGAAATATGCCATTGGTATTTTAATGGGGATTGCATTGAATCTATAGATTATTTTGGTGG
Source organism: Murina feae (assembly GCA_004026665.1). Lineage (NCBI taxonomy): Eukaryota > Metazoa > Chordata > Mammalia > Chiroptera > Vespertilionidae > Murina > Murina feae. The sequence goes on from PVJC01010413.1 coordinate 37,352, forward strand.
TATGGACATTTTAATTATGTTGATTCTACCAATCCATGAACACAGTATATTCTTCCATTTTTTTATGTCTTCCTCTATCTCATTTTTCACCGTCTTGTAATTTTCTGAGTACATGTTCTTTACCTCCTTGGTTAAGTTTATTCCTGGTACCTTAATTTTTTTGTTGCAATGGTAAATGAGATTTTTTTTTAGTTTCTATTTCTTTGAGTTCATTATTGGTGTATAAAAAAAACATATATTTCTGGGTGTTAATTTTGTATCCTGCTACATTGCCAAAATCATTTATTAAGTCTATTATGTTTTTATTGGAGTCTTTAGGGTTTTCTCTGTACAATATTATGTAATCTGCAAATAATGACAGCTTTATTTCTTCTTTTCCAATTTCGATGCCCTTAATTTCTTTTTCTTATCTGATTGCTATGGCTAGCACTTCCAGTACTATATTGAACAGAAGTGGTGAAAGTGGGCATTCCTGTCTTATTCCTGTTCATAGGGGAAATGGTTTTACTTTTTGCCCATTGAGTACAAGGTGGGCTTTAGGTTTGTCATATAAGGCTTTTATTATGTTGAGGTCTGATCCTTCTATTTCCACTTTGCTGACAGTTTTTATCAGGAAAGGATGTTGGATTTTGTCAAATGCCTTTTCTGCATCAATTGATATGATTATGTGATTTTTGCCTCTCAATTTGTTTATGTCATGAATCATGTTTATTGATTTGCAGATATCGTACCAGCCTTGCATCCCTGGAATAAATCCCACTTGGTCATGGTGTATGATCTTTCTAATGTAATGCTGGATTCAATTTGCTAAAATTTTGTTGAGGATTTTAGCATCTAAGTTAATCAAGGATCTTGGCCTTAATTCTCTTTCTTTGTAGTGTCTATCTGGTTTTAGGATTAGGGTCATGCTGGCTTCATAAAAGGAGCTTGGAAGTGTGCCTTTCTCTTGAATTTTTTGGAATAGTCTGAAAAGGATAGGTTTTGAATGTTGGTAAAACTCCCATGTGAAGCTGTCTGATTCAAGGTTTTTCTTTGCTGGTAGTTTGTTTTATTACTGTTCCAATTTCATCAGTAATTATCAGCCTATTCAATTTTATTCTTCCTGATTGAGTTGGAAGCTTGTATTTTTCTAGGAATATGTTCATTTCATCAAGGTTGTCCAATTTGTTGGAGTAGAGTTGTTCCTAGAATTTTTTCACAATCCTTTGTATGTCTCTGGGGTTGGCTGTTACTTTACCACGTTCATTTCTGATTTTGTTTATTTGGGTCCTCTCTTTCTTGGTGAGTCTGGCTAGATGTTCATCAATCTTGTTTATCCTTGCAAAGAAATAGCTCTTGGTTTCATTGATCTTTTGTATTGTTTTTTGTGTTTCTATGTCCTTTATTTCCGCTCTGATCTTTATTATTTCCTTCCTTCTGCTTACTCTGGGCTTTTCTTGTTGCTCTCTAAGTCTTTCAGTTGTAGGGTTAGATAATTTATTACCATTTTATCTTGTTTTTTTTAAGGTAGGCCTGTAGAGCTATGAACTTCCCTCTCAGGACTTTCACTGTGTCCCATAGATTTGAATCATTGTGTTTTCACTATCATTTGTTTCCAGGATGCTTTTTATTTCTTCTTTTATCTCTTTGGTAACCCAATCATTGTTCAACTAGAGGCCTGGTGCACAAAATTCATGTATGGGGGTGGGGGATCACCTCAGCCTAGCCTTCACCCTCTTCATCCAGGACCCCTTGGGAGATGTCCGACTGCTGGTTTAGGCCTGATCATGGGAATTGGGTCTAAGTCAGCAGTTGGACATCCCTCTCACAATCTGGAACCACTGGCTCCTAACTGCTCACTGCCTGCCTGTCTGATCACCCCTAACTGCCCCATTGCTGGCCTGGTCACACCCAACTTCCCCCCCTGATGGCCTGGTCACCCCCAACTCCCCCCCTGCCAGCCTGGTCTCCCCTAACTGCCTCCCCCACCAGCCTGATCACCTCTTACTGCCTCCCCACTGCTGGCCTGGTCACCCCATACAGCCTGCTGCTCAGTTGTTTGGTCACCCCTCATCCGTCCCCCTCCCTCCCGCTGTCTGGTCACCCCATGTAGCCTCCTGCTCAGTTGTTTGGTCATCCTTCACTAAGCCCCTTGTCAACCATGCAGCCTGTTCGGTTGTACGGTTGTTTCAGTTGTGATGGTCACTTAGGCTTTTATATATATAGATAGCATGCTTTTTAGCCTCCAAATGTTGAAGCTTTTTCATTGTTTTTATTATAGTTAAATTCTAATTTTATGCCATTGTGGTCTGAGAAGATGCTTGATATTATTTCTATCTTCTTGAATTTGAAGAGACTTTGCCTGTGTCCTAATATGTGGTATATATTGAAAATGTCCTGTGTGCACTGTTGAAGACTGTATATTCTGTAGCTTTGTGATGAAATGTTCTGAAGATGTCAATTAAGTCCATCTGATTTAGTGACTCATTTAGAATTGCTGTTTCTTTGCCGATTTTTTGTTTAAAGGATTTATCTAGTGGTGTCAATGAGAGTAAGTCCCCTACTATGATTGTATTGCTGTCAATGTTTCCCTTGATTTCTTCCAGAAACTTTTTTATGTATTTAGGTGCTCCTGTATTTGGTGCATATGTTTACTGGAGTTATATCCTCTTTTGAATTGCTCCCTTTAGTATTATGAAGTGGCCCTCCTTATCTCTTATTATAACCTTCACTTTGAGGTCTATTTTGTCAGATGTAAGTATTGCTACCCCAGCTTTATTCTCATTTCCATTTGCCTGAAAATTTTCCCCAACCTCTTCACTATCAGTCTGTGTAAGTTCTTTGTTCTGAGGTGGGTCTCTTGTAGACAGAAAATATCTGGGTCATGTATTCTTATCCATTCAGCTACTTTATGTCTTTTGATTGGAGCATTTTATCCATTTACATTTAAGGTTATTATTGATAGGTACTTGTTTGTTGCCATTCTTATTCTTTGTGCCTGTGTTCCTTCTTCCCTTTCTATTTCTACTTTTTTACAGCAGTCCCTTTAGCATTTCTTGCATTGCTAGCTTGGTGATAATAAACTCCCTTAGCCCTTTTTTGTCTATGAAGCTCCTGATTTCACCTTCAATTTTGAATGATAGCCTTGCTGGGTACAGTATTCTTGGATTCAGTCCCTTGCTTTGCGTCACTTTGTATATTTTATTCTATTTCCTTCTGGCCTGATTTGTTTCTGTTGAGAAATCATTTGATAATCTAATGGGAGATCCCTTATAGGTAACTTTCTGTCTCTCTCTGGCAGCCTTTAAGATTCTTGCTTTGTTGTTGATGTGTCTTGGTGTTGGTCTTTTTGGGTTCATCTTGTTTGGAACTGAGCTTTTTGGACTTGTGTGAGTTTTTTCTTCCCAAATATCAGCGAAGTTTTCTGTCATTATTTCTTCAAACAGGTTTTCTATTCCTCACTCCACTTCCTCTCCTCTGGCACCATTATTATGCGGATGTTGTATTGTTTCATGTTGTCCCCAAACTCCCTTATGCCCTCTCCTTCTTTTTAAGTATTCTTTTCATTTGCTGCTGCAGTTGGGTGGTTTTATCTACCTTGTCTTCTAATTCACTAATGCAGTCATCAGCTTCTTCTAGTCTACTGTTGAAACTTTCCATTGTGTTCTTTATTGTGCCTATGTATGTCATTCTTACTTCCTCTTGGCTCTTCTTCATTTTCTCTTGATTTTTATGCATGTTGTTGAATTTGTGTCCCATCCTTTTCAGTGTCCTTATAACCATTGCTCTGAAATCTTTCTCTGACAAATTTCTTGCCCCCATTTTGTTTATTTCCTTTTCTGATGATTCCACCTTTTCTTTCAAATGGGGGGTTGTTTCTTTGTCTCCCCATTTTTGCTGTTTCTTTGTGATTCGAAGAAATAGATCAGATCAATTGCTATGCCACCCAGATTTTTTGTTTGTCTTATATAGTAGATGTTTTACAGGACCCAGTGGTGCAATCTCTCTGGTCTTCTGGGCTGGGACATTTAGGGTTGCCTCTTACTTAAGCAATTTGGGTTTTCTTGTATAGTTAAAACTTGAGTGTTATTGTCCTGTTTGTGGATGGAGTCTCCTTTCAGGATGTCTGGTTATGTGGCTTGCTCTCTATCACATTGACCAAACAGCACAAAATACAACTCGAAAAAACACAACACAAAGGGAATAAGACATGAATATACTCAAGACATTGATAGCCCCAATAACAGTGACCACCAGAGAAAAGAGAATCAGGGGAGACAAAAGAGAGGAAAAATGATATTGAGGAAAAAAAAATGGTAAGAGAGAAAAGAAAAAGAAGAAAAAGTAAAAAAACAAAAAATATATACATGTGGGGAGAAAGCACCACAGAACAAAAAGATAAATAAAAAAATGCAAACAACGAATGCAGAAAAGAGGGTGGGGCAGAATCTATAGAGGCAGAGCTTACATATAGAAAGTAATGTTAAGGAATTAAATGAATATGGGGAGGACCTCAGTTCAGTATAGAGGAAGTAGAAAGAGGATGAGTGGATAAGAAAAGAAAAAGAAAAAAATTTAAAATTAAAAAATAAGATAAAATAATTAAAAAATAGAATGAAGAAAAAAATAATGCAAAAAACCCAAATAAAAAACAAAGAAAAAAATTAATAAAAGATAATTTTTTTTTTAAGTGAAGTGTTGTTTATTTCAGCTGAGTGTTAATACCCCGTGGGGGTTGAATTATGATCCCTTCTTCTGTACTGACACTTCTCAGTTTCCTGTTAGGTAGTCAACACCGTGTTAAAGTTCCACATGATCCACAGCTCCTCTGTTTGTGTCTATCTCTACCGCCTTGACTGCCAGTAGTCGGGACCAATCTGCCCACTTAGCCTGTCTGCCTGCTATCAGACTTAATCTCTCAAGCAACTGTTTCTGACAGAGCTTTAGTTAGGGAGGCTGCTGTATTGATTTCCGGAACTAAAAGGCCTCTCTTCAGCCCAGTCCCTGAGGGCTTTTACGGGATATTCAGATTTTTTGTGTATTTCATACCACTCAAGGTATAGTCTGGGTGTGACTATATTGGTTACCTGGAGACTTTTGGGAGGAGCTAGGTATTCAGGAGAAAATGGCTGCTTAAGTTTGTAGTGTCAGGAATGTCCCAGTGTCACACTCCTGGTCACCTCTCCCCGACCTGCTCTTCTCCACAGCTTCTCCCCAGACTCCACAAGTCCACAACTCCACCTGCACCTGTCACAGGTGAGTATTTGTATTTGAAAGGTCCTATGAACTGGGTTTAGTGAATAAAAGCAAAGACCAAGTAGAGGGAAAAGAGCTTCACCATTGTGAGTTTTTCTCCCCACCACATCATGTGGCTTGGACAGTTCTTCAGGCTGTCCCCTCTGAGCTCAGCTTCTCCTGGCTGTGGACTTAGACCAATAATCCCCTGCCATCAACAGTCCTGTAGACTTCCTTTCCACAGTCAGAGGGACACAGTCTTAGTGCCGTGCAGCTTCCTTCTGACCCTCTTGGTTTGGAGGTCTCACAACTCTCTCCAGCCCAGATCCCCAATCGTATCATTCTCTGAGCATCCTCTACCCCTCCCAACTGCAAATTGTCTCACCAATTCCAGCTGGATGTTATTCAATTTAGATGCTCCTTCTATCTGCTCTGAGATAAAGCTCAGGACACATCTGCCATTTTGTGTCCTCCCTCCCATTTTTTTCTATAGGTATTCGTAAAGTTTAAGAAGCATTCTTCCAAAGAGACTATATTTTCTTCTGTCAGCCTCTGTGAGCACTACCAACTCAGAAACTCTATGGATTAAATTCTTGAGTGCATTTGGTGTAAATGCACAGTCCAACTCATCTGTGGACTGCTTTTTGGTTAGGAATTCTCATAAGGAATTACCTCTTTATCGCTTTACCAAATGCTAAGGCCAAAACTGCTGATGTTCCTTACTAACACCTGTGGGTTATAGGGAACGTTAGTTCAGTCACGTTGGTGTCACTTTCTGTAGGTCTCTTAAGTTTTTGATCAAATGTTCCCTCTTGCCTGGACCCTGAGCTCTACCCTCTGTTCCCCAGCATGGCCTGTGGAGAATGAAGTTCTAGGTCACCAAAGTCTGGCACAAATCCTGAAGAAAGCTGCCACCTCCACGTACTTGTTTCTCTCCCAGACTTGGGCTTTTTGACATTTTTTTTTAACCTCAGATTATTTCTTTTATTTTTTTTGCCAACTCAGCAATGCTTTAACCTAGCTTATTTGGCATATAGCAAGAAAATGAAATGAAATTATTTTTTAAAAGTGGTATATAAAGAAAAAATATGGCACCGATAAATATGAGGAGACCCTCAAGGATATGATAAAGAACCAAGTAGAAATGAATCGTACACTGAGTGAAATGAAGAATATTATGCAGACATCCAACAGCAGACGAGAGGATCGCAAGAAGCAAGTCAAAGATATGAAATATGAAGAAGCAAAACCCACCCAGCGGGACAAGCAAAAAGAAAAAAGAAAAGAAGAAAA